>BMAO01010946.1:58639-73980 GCA_019973975.1 Trichonephila clavata
AAACTTATAGCCCTATTACAATATCGCCCTTTCTATGTGGATTATATTTATCTAGAAGTTACTTGTCAGGTATTTTTATATGGATAAGACTGCTTACCACATACATAAGCTTATTGTTTTTGTATATCCGATTAAGGTGGATAAGTCAGAACTGCAATTTTGCTAAAACATGTATATGAATAATTTATATACAGCCGACTCTTGATAATTCAAACCTTTGATAATACGAACATCTCGATAATTAAAAGTATATGCTCAGTCCTTAGAAAAACTCTTGATATTTCGAACTAAAACAATACGTTTTGGTATACTCAATATTTCGAAGTAAAACCTGCGGCTGGCCAGATTGCAACACGCTATATAATTCGAAGTGATCTTATAAAACTCTCGACCATTCGAACACTCACTATCATGCGCAGTCCTGCAATAAACAGGTTGGAACTTCCAAGTTTTGCGTTGTGTTGTCTCTGCGTGTTTCCCCTGTAACGTAGCCCCTTTGATGACCCTCTGTCGGTTACCACCTCTTAATGTATTCCAGTTCCTCAGGCGAAAAGACATTTTTATTGTTTCAATTCATTTAAGTGGACAATAGACAAACCGCACCTGTTGTCAGTCGTCCATATCTTTCTTTTAACACGTGGCCTTGCTACACATGTGTTCAGAAAGGATGGTCCACTATTGTGAAGAAGAGATGCGTGGCCGTGGGTAGCTTAGTGGTTAGAGCATCGGATGCCAGACCGGAAGGCCTGGGTTCGATGCCCGATGCCACCAAATACCCGCCGAGTACAAACGGAAAACGTGCTCGCTAAATCTGTGGATTCGAATGATGTCGCCAACTATCGTGAGCAAAATCGTGCTGTCACCTTCATGGGCTCAAAGCTTAGGCTAACGTCAGGCGTATCTCTAGTCCGTTGCCATGATGAATTTCGTGGGCCTCGATTTGACTACGTCAGACGGGTGGCATAGGCAACAACAACATATGTATATGTAATCTTCTTCTTGTTGGGAGGGGGTCCAGACCCCAGGACTCCCCCCCCCCTTGTGTGCACCACTGTTAGTGCCCCTTGAATTAGAACAGTGATTCCTTAAACTGTTATCCCCGGGGTTCCGTATTGCCCTTCTAGGGAGTCCGTGAAGTCCCATTTAATGTTAAAATGTGCCTCTTTTTACAGACTCTGAAAAGTCTCATAAGGCCATGGTAGCCTAGTGGTCAAGGTAACGGACTCGTGGCCGGCGTGTCATGAGTTCGAGTCCAGTACCAATTAAAACCTGCCGTGTAGGGGCGCGATGTACGTTAAATCTGTCGAGGGCTCAAACGTCCTTCCGTTAGTGTGGTAGTTAGGAGAAGGGGGTGCCAGCTCAGGTGTCGTCCACGTCTCTGGACCATGGTTCAAAATGACGTGGTCCGTCGCCAGTAGCACACACAAAAAAATTTCAAGAGGGGGGGGGGTCCATGGCCGGAAATACCCCAACTCATATCATACCTCAAGACAACGCCGATTGATTCTTCTGACTTTTTTTTAACAAAAAACAGTAAAAAATAAATTATTTAATAATAAGCATTAATAAATAAAATAAATTGCTAATTACAAATACTTAATTAAATTTCACGTTATGTATGTATATATGATTATCATCAATCGAAAAAAACTCAAGGGCTTTGGGGGGTGTCCGGACCCCCAGGACACCCCCTTGTGTGCGCCACTGTCCATCGCCAAAAGCCCTAGAGTAGCTGAACAGTGGGACGTTTAGTGTTAAATTACTCACTCACTGAAAAGTCTTGTGGAAAAGTTGAATGATGTGCCGTCCTAGATTATATCATTTAATTGTCCTAATGAAAAAGCTCTACTAGAACATGAATTTTGAAATTAATATTTTGTTATGGTTTTAATTACCGTAAAATCCGGCGTATAACGCGCATCCCCTTTTTTACGAAGGAACTTGAAATTTATGTATGCAATGCTATTAAGTTTCGAAGTCAATTATTCGAGATATTATCCAAAGCTTTTGAATAAATAGTTCGTATTTTTCTAGAACTGCAAACCCTTTAAGATATCCGACTACCCTAACATTGTGAATTTTGCCAAAAATTGACACATTTTTTTATTTTATATTATAGGCCATCTTATTAGCTTTATA
Source organism: Trichonephila clavata (assembly GCA_019973975.1). Lineage (NCBI taxonomy): Eukaryota > Metazoa > Arthropoda > Arachnida > Araneae > Nephilidae > Trichonephila > Trichonephila clavata. Next base: position 60,779 of record BMAO01010946.1, read on the forward strand.
AAAATACCAAGTTTATTACTTTAAGTTCCCTAGAACCAAAACTACAAGTGTTTTAATAAAAGCAGATGCCATTACTTTAAGCAAGATGTCAAACTTTAAAACGCGTTTTACTCGAAATGTGTGTTTTTTTTTTAAATACTCAAACGGAGCCAGTGATTGCTCAAAAAGTTTCGAAAATAATGAATAGAAATTTTTTGTATATGTTTCGTATAACAGTCGAAGTGTTTGACCTTCAAATTTATCAATCACTATTTTATTACAAAATTTACAGTCCCTTATGTTAATATAGTGACTGTTATTTAAAGATATTTCATTTAATAACTAAGATAAAGTGCTCTAGTTTTTGTAAAAAAAATTAAAATATCTCTTATCCTAAAGGTCATTTCAAAAATGAATAACATAGCAACACATCCAAATTGAAAAATTGAAAATTTTCTCATAAACTTTTGGTACCAAATGGGTCTCGTTTATGTTATTTTTGTAAGTTTTCCCCCATTTTAGTAATAATTTCTTTTTCTGTTCTTAGTTTTAGCATATTTTTCTTAAAATGTACTAAACAAATCTAAAAACAACAACAAAAAATCCCAATATTTCCATTTTTTTTTTTTTTTTAAGTTGTCGCAAGTAGTCGGATACCTTAAGCTCATAAGGAATACCATTTTTCTTTTATAAATAATATTTGGATATGTATAGAAGTCTAAATTTTTTTTAAACTCACCTTTTTTTTTTTTTTTTTTTTTTTTTTTTTTTTTGAAAGCTACTTTGCTACATTTTTCTTTTGAAAGCTACGTTTTTGGAACCGGTGTATAACGCTCACCCGTAAATTTCGATCTTATTTTTTGTATTAAAAGAGCTCGTTATACGCCGGATTTTTCGGTAGATGTTTACTTTTTCCTTAAACATAAAAAGTGTCAAAGCCTATATAAATAGCAGGATTATTAAAGAGTTTTTAAATCAAGAATCCTTGTGTTTGGAGTCAGGGAGGGGTGTTCAAAATCTTGGGGGTGCGTGATATTAGGCTGATACACACAAGGGGGCCATGGCGATCAAAAATTAAGAGCCGCTGAATTAGAATATACACAAAAATATTTTAAGAACATTATTACAATGACAAATTATTTAAATACAATTTTTTTTTGGCAAAAATAAAGTGGCCGATGCAGCCTAGTGGTCTAGGAATCGGATCATGGCAGGCATGTAATGAGTTCGAGCCCAGAACCAGTAAAGACCCGCCGTGTAGGGAAGCAATGCACGCTAAATATGTTGAGATCTCAAACGTCCTCCGTTGGTAAGGTGGGGTAGTTATGAGAGGGGATGCCAGCTCAGGTGTCGTCTTCGTCACTAGACCATGATTCAAAACTACGAAGTCCGTCGCCAAAGGCCCTCGTGTAGCTAAATAGTGCGACGTTAATATTCACTCACTCATTTTTGGCAAAAATAAAGAAAAAAATGACAGTTTACAAACGTTCTTCTTTTGTGGAAAAAAAACCTCTATAATAATAATATTTTGCTTATGTGTGGCTAAGACTTTTATACAGAGACTAAACTAGGACTTTTGAAATACATAATTTAGGTCTGGATTTTTTTTGTTCATATTTTAATACAGTTGCTGAGAAAATTTAACAAAAAAAAAATCGCTAAATTTATAGAGGGTTATAATTTAGGGTTACAGGAAAAATTATTTTTATAGCTTTCTCCCAAAATCTGCAAAATAAACCATTTTAAAGCTAATATAAAAAGTATTTGGCATAAGCAAAAACTTGTACAGTGTTAAATTGAATCTATAAACTAATATATATATATATATTTACCCTGAAGTATAAAAGAGATTTTAATTAAGACTAAAAAAAAGTAGGAAAAAGTAATTCTTCATACATAGAACATCAGTAACATTTTACAAATCGTTTTTGCTTCAAAAACAAGTCGAAATATTTGAAAAATTTAGTGCCTAATATTTTTTAAAACAAATAAAATATAATTATTTAAAAAGAAAAAACTGCGCCAAAACTATCGATACAAAATTGCTAAAAAAAATGGCATGGATTCCTAAAAAGAACCTTTAAATCACACGGGAAAAAATTGCAAGAAATGAGGAGAAACGTAAGGAAAAAATATCAAATCATTTTCCTTTAATCTCACAAACCTTTAGTCATTAAGTTACCATAAAAAATGAAAAATCCTATTCTTAGCTACCAAAAAAAAAATTATTCTGAGCAATCGTCTAAAAATTCCCACATCAAACAAACATTTTATACGAAAAAACACTTAATCCTTCATTTTCCTCAAGATTTTCCCGATAGATATCCAGTTTTCTATTTAAAAAGCAAAAAATGCTCACAATGTCATAAGAAAAGAGAACGGATCCGCCAGATTCATCCGGCGGTGTTCCTGTCATCCATAGTCCTTGTTTTCTGAAGCGAGCGAGTCCGTCTCTCCGATCTCTCTGTAGCGGTTCCTTTGTCCGCGTAAATTGGTCTTCGAGGACTATTCCATTCTCGCGTTAATGTGACACGGGGATTAGGGCTTTGTGTGAAGGCGCCCTTTTTAAAGGGCCAGGGCTATTTTTTACCTTCGATTCAAAGCTTGGAGTGTTTGTGGTGTCTGGGGTCTTCCGAATCCTATTAACACGCTAGAGAAGATCTTTCGTGCACTTCAATACGTTTTGGAGATTCATGGATTGGGGTCGGGTGGGGAAAAAATAGGACTGAAGATTTGGTAGAGAGGATAGATTGTATTGTGTAATTTTATTTCGAGAGAGAAAATATTTATAGAAGAAAGATGTAGTTTCTGGAATATATAATACTGAATGTGTCAGAAAATTTTTGGGGTTTTTGTTTAATATTTTTTTTGATCGCAACGTTTCGCCTTTTTGTGTTTTGTTTTTATTGGATTTATTTCGTCCACTACCCAGTAAAATCGCATCTTTAAATTATCTAAGAAAAACTTTTCTAGATTATATTTATTTTTTAGCTCGTCTTTTTTTCTATCGTTTTTAGGGTCTACTTATGAGGTTTGATTTAATTTATTTAATTAATCGAGTTGTTTCGGAATCTAAAAAGTTAATCAATCAAGACATGGAAAACATTTAACTTTTGAGTCTTTCTCTCGGTCCCGGCTAGAGGTGTGGGAGGAGGTGAAAGATGACTCGTCATAATACTTTTCAACCATTTTTTTCAGCACACTAAATATCAACAGACACAATTCAAGTATTCAAACAAGATGAGATGTTCCAATTAAGAGAGCTAGAGAGGATTTAACTATGAGAGATGCGAATTCTGAGAAAAATTCTATTAAATCGATCCTCCTTTTATGGATCATTCCACTACTCCGATACTTTATTTACTATTTAACTATGGCGACCAACCGTCAGTTAAATATCTTCAACTATTTAATGCCCGAAAAGCGCTATCAATGCTTACTAATACCTGATCGGTAGCTATCTTTCCTTAGCGTCAGCTTCTCAATATTTCAATCTCCAGACAACTGTCTATACCTCTCTGACTCACTAGCTAGAAAACCTATACTATATAAACTGACCTAATCTGCATATCACGGTTTCTTCTTCTAAAAGGGTTGGTTGTGAATGATAGCCCAAGAATTTCCCAAGAGGATTAGTGGAAGGATGCGTATAGATCCATCACAAACGGAAGAAGTTATGTTTCTTCTTTTATCATAAAACAGACGTAGCTGTATCTTTAGATTCAATGTGTTAAAAATGAATTAAATATTTTAATATTGAGCAAAACAATTAAAAGTATTGGGTACTTTAGACAGTCGGCCAATTTTGTTAAATCGAAAAGGTCGTCAAATGCTGCGATTTGCAGCCAGTTGTAGGAAACATTGCCACTCATGTTCAAACACAATTTCTTGGCGCATGTTCGAAAATAACAACCCTTTTATAGGTTTTTCGAGCATGTTCAAACACAATCTTGATGGCTCATGCTCGAAAATATTAACATTGTTTACACTGGCGAAGCTAGTCCTAAGTGGGCATTGTATCTAATGCCTTGGTGGTCCTTTCTGGAACCCTTTAACATTTTACGATTTTTTGCTTTTATATTTTTTGGGCCCTTGAAGCTTGGGGGGCCCATATCATTGATACGGCTGATACGTTGGTAGTACGCCCCTGAGTTTTTATAATTTTTTATATAATTCTTCACTTGTTTTGATGTGAAAAATGATTAAAATTTAGGATCTACTTTCTACTGAATATAACGCAATAAAGCATAGGTTCCCAACCTTTTTTGAACTGACGCCCCCTTTTCTAGTGAATATTTCGATACCACCCTCTCTAGAGAAATAAAAAGTACATAACACATGGTGTCAACAAGAGTTAAATTTTTAAAAAATATTCTATTACTAATAGGATATATTTAATATAATTTTTTTCCTAAAGCCCCAATTTTTTTACTTGCGAATCTGAAATAGTTATTGCCCCAAATATATTTAAATGTGTAATATTATATATTTTAAGTCATAGATAGGATAGTGTTGGAATCGAAACGCTACTGAATTTCTTCTTCATTTAAAAGAGTGGATTAAAAGTTTTAGCTTACCTGTTATAAAGACAGACAGGGATTTTAATGATACGAAATAATTCATTGTAAACTTTTGCTTTCAAAATAAATATAAATTGACAGTTTCAGCCTTTAAAGAATGACAATTTAATTCCTGGTTAACATATTTAATTCTGTTTCTTGGAAAATATACGTAAGGAAATGCAGTGGACGAAACATTTTTCCTACTGCTCACAGACAAAGACAACGCGTGCACTACAGAAATTAAAATACACTGTATCATTCAATTTAATGTAGGTCTGAATGTAATGTAATCTTTTAAGTTTTTCATCCACTTGCTGAACTACCAAAATATTGAATTTTTGAATATTTAATATAGAGAAACATAAGGTAAACAGTATTAAAGTTTACTTTTGTTAGTACATAATCAGCGTGTTTTTTTTTTAGTCTTTTTTTAGACTACATTTGGTTAATCTGTCCAAGCCTCTGCGTGCCATCTCAACGCCCCCTAATTTTCTCTGGGTCTTTTACTGTCCCCCTGAAAGCCTCAAACGCCCACAAGGGGTTTTTATCGTCCACGTTGAGAACCTATGCAATACAACATTCCCGAAAATATGGTATAATTCGAAAGTATCCTTAAGACTGTGGGGCTTGGAAATATGGTAATGCAAGAAACATCGCGAACCTGCAATAAACTCAAGGGCTTTGGGGAACACCCCAACCTCCCCTTGTGTGCGCTACTGATCCTGATCATCAATGCATGTGTCCTGATCATCAATGCATGTGTTCTGATCATCAATGCATGTATCCTGATCATCAATGCATGTGTCCTGATTAATGTATGTGTCCTGATCATCAATAAATATTAACTATCAATTAGATAGTTAATTCTTCTGTAAAATATTTTTGAAAAAAAGTGATGTAAATCTTTAGAATGATCTATAAAAAATGAGACAACTTTATTTCTTAGAAATCCTTAAGCTGTCTTTATCTCAGTAATATGAGACCGAGAAATATTCGAAGAATTGCTCATTCTGATTTCCTATCGGGATTTTTAACAATGATAAAAATTCCTACAATTCACTACGAGTCTTAAACTGTCGCAGAGTGTGAGGCCTAATCGTTAGTTTGAGAACATCCTCCCGCAAAAGTATTACAGCGTAATCTATACGACATGTCTTAATCCGTTGCCAAAAGAAAAGGAATTTCATCACAGCCAAGTTTTTTCTTCAAAGGCGATTCGTTAAGAGATTGAATTTCACTGGCTTTTGAATCTGTTCACTATCTGGAAAAGATTACCGACTTGAAAACCTCCAAATGTAAACTACTTTGTTGAAAGCAGTACATTTTTTTATGACAAAAATGTCAGAAGATCGGGATTCTTTCCTTTTAGATAAACACATGTTCTAGTACAGTGATTCCCAAAGTGGGAATCACTGTACTAGAACATATGTTTCGATCACGAAGATTGATTCGGTTAGTAAAATTAGTCTTAGGATTATTGAGGCACCTTTAAATCACTCAACCATGTGTTGGGAGTCAAGGAAGGGTATCCAAAATTTTGGGGGTCCACGATGTCAGGCTGATATATGAAGGGGGGGGGGCAACGTCGATCGAAAGTTTAAGAACCGCTGGAATAGAGCAATCTTTGATTTGATAAACATATATTATTTTACTGCCACGATACGTAGAGGTCAAGTTACAGCAAATTACATAAAATTCGACAAACCAGAAGTGGGGTTTGAATCTACCAATCGTTCAAAATCTGTCATGGCAAGTCTGATAAATTAAAATACCATAAATGTATATCTTTGAAAATTTTTGAACCCGAGATTTTTTTATTATTTTCTAGGGAATGTACTCAAATAATTCTTGCAGTAGGAATTTTTCTTAGTTATGGCCTGTTGTGACGTAGTCACAAAAGAGATATCGCCCCTATTCATTATATGCTCCACAGCCTCCACAGCTGGGGAACACGTGGCTTTGGCTGCATTCTGCTGTGTTGGACAGCTGGACTGTCGGTGACGGTGTGACTGGCAAACACTATGGGCTGGGCAGCACTGCATTATTTTCCATTCATAGGCAGTGATTGTCCATCTTGAAAGGCTGGCGCCTCCTCAGAAGTCGGCAAGATGTTTCAAGTGCCAGATGTCAGCCAACCCCTTGTCGCCGGGGACCTTTGAGAGGGACCGGATCTTTTGTTATCTCTGCACGAATGGAGAACGTGCAAGACCGTGGTGCCGGGTGCAAAACCTTGAGGCCGGCCAATGGGGGTTGATGAGGGGCGTGGATTGGACCCGCCCCTAGAGTTTAAAAGAGTGGGCCCAAGGGAAAAAGACTCCGTATAGACTCCCACGATAGATTCCCGAAGCAGAATCCTGCGTACGAAGGAAGAAGTGCGATGGCTCCCGATCGACTCCGACGATAAACCCCCGAGACGGAATCGACGGATCGAGGAAGAAAGCGCGAGGCGAGGGCTTCCCGATCTAATCCCGACGATAGATTCCAGAGACAGAACCCGATGGACTAGCGTGATTGACTCCTGAGGCAGTATCTGACGGACGAGCAAAGAAGACGCGAGGAGTGTACACCCATGCAGACACCAATGCAACTAAATAGAACTGGCTAAATAGATTTAACACCTGTAACTGATTTCTTTTTCTCTTTCCAGTGATCTTCTGAATGTTGTACTTCAAATAAACAGTTGATTAGATCACCGTAAAAATGTTTTTTTTAGTAATTAGCTTGGCGTCCACCTGCAATCGAGTTCCACGACGTCACACTGTGTTATTTCAATGATAGCCTCATAAGTATGTCACATTTCTTATAATATTTACACAAATGGCTCTAAAATTTTTTCATTTTAGTGGAACATTATTAAAATTTTAGCACATTCCCTAGATAAATAGTGGCCGCGTTAGCCTAGTGGTCAAGGTAACGGACTCGTGGCTGGCATGTCATAAGTTCGATCCCAGTAGCACTGAAGACTCACCGTGTAGGGGAACGATGTACCTTAAATCTGTCGAGAGCTCAGACGTCATCCCGTTGGTGTGGTGTGGTAGTTAAGATAGGGGGTGCCAGCTCAAGTGTCGTCGTCACTTGACCATGGTTCAAAATGACGAGTTCCGTCGCCAAAATCCCTCGTGTAGCTGAACAGTGCGACGTTCACTCACTCACTCATTTCAAAAAAGGGTCCTAAGGAATTTAGATACAGGGCCCACGTGGGCTAACTACGTCAATGTGTTTTAGTATACTATTTTTTTAAAAAGTACTCAGAGTTCGTATTCGTTTTAAAAAATTATTCATTTGACTAATGTAAGTGTTCATTGAGATCTTGTTTGACGCGTATGTTTATATTATTAATAAATTGTTGAATTAAAAATATATAAAGTTTTCGGAACGCATCCCTCCATTTGTATCGCCTGCTAGTCTTGTATAAGACGGTTTCACACTACTCGGTATCTTTAAAGAACCTTTCTACCGTGTTATGCCTGTATAGCAATAATGGATACTTTTGACAAAGGAATAGATTCAAAATATAGTACTGGCTTTGTAATACTTCTCAGTGTGAAAAAGGATCTCCAAGTTTGAGTCTATTCTCGTACACATCTGTGGAAGGAAGCCTTATAAGAAACTTAATCATGTGTACGTTTCCATGGAAACATGATCCAGCCCATTCTTAAAAGGAAAGGGAGGAGAAGAATGAGGAGTGTCGGAAACGGGTTCGCAGAATGTGCTCTATTAACCGTGTGATTCAAAAATTGGGAGATTTCGCTAACATGAATGTGAATGCAATCGCCGTGTTCTCTCAGAAGCATTATATATGTAAAAAAAAATACGTGTTGAATGTGTAGTTGAATGGAATAATTGAGTTTAGAGTGGAGTAGAGTTGCTCGGAACAAAATGTAGCACAAGTATTGTGCAATAAAGGGATCACAAGGATAAAATTGACAGTATCATGTTCCATGTAGTGTAAATAATGTGAAGAGTGAAGGATTTTTAGAAGTACACCCAACTCTTTTTTTTTATATACGGTAGATACGTTCTTTAGAAAACCGTCCAAAAAATTCGTGTAAAAAAAAAGTGCATGCGACCTGTACTTTTTCAAGGGGGATGTCCATGATCGTAAGTTTCCGAACTCATATCATACCTCAAGACAACACCAATTGATTCTTCTGATTTTGTCGATTTTATTAACAAAAAACAGTAAAAAAAAAAAAAAAATTGGCAGATATATAGAAACTGCCGATAGAAGTGAAAACTTAGAACTTTTAGTATTAACATTTGAAATTTCATAATGTTTGAATTAAAATTATCAACATCAATATGGTTCTCACATCTATTGACACTCCGAGCAACAACTAAATGCATGTTTATATATGGTTGTTTATTATTCAAACATATTACGGGACTGTACAAGATCATAACAAAATATTTATACAATTCAATTGAAATAACAATTAAAATACAATCATATTATTTATGGATAGTATTTGTATTTACTTAAATTTCAATGTACTTGATTTTAAAAGCTTTTATTTAACTTACAATGTATGTATGTATGTATGTATGTATGTATGTATGTATGTATGTATGTATGTATGTATGTATGTATGTAATTTGTTCGGGTGGAATCTTGCAACTCAATTTTGAAGCTGATATCTTCCTCCCATTGAGCTGAAATTTTATATACACGTTTAGTTTGGATGACAATGCATGTTTTGACCATTTATATTCCGATATTGCAATTAATTAAAAAGATATTAATTAAAAACGTTTAACTAGTTTTGGGCGCCAACTTGGATATATCTGCATTGTTGTAATAATTTTATTGTTACAACAATGACAAAAGTTGGCGTCGAAAATCGGTTTTCAGCCAAACTGGAATTTCATAACGTTGCGCTATTTCACAGTATTAATTAACTTTGTCTAAAAAATAATTACATTTCTACAACGTAAAAACAATCTAATTTCTACAACGTATGCAATTTTTTTACAAATTTCTATCTATTTCTTGGATTTAAATTCAAAACAAAAAAGTAGAGCTATTTTTCAAGTAGATTGGTACATTGTATACCTTTCTCAACGCTGCCAAGTTAAACTGAGATGGAGTATTGAAGAAATTCTTTAAATAATTTATCTAACTTTAATCTATGAAACTCAGACAAAAAATAATTACAGAATCGGAAAGATCATTTTTTTAAATGTATCTTGCCCATCAAAAAGGAATCCGCTAGGAAAACAATAAGAGAAAAATATTATCTAGAAATGCAATATATTTTCGATTAAAAAAATTTTTACAATAAAATGAAGTAATTTTTTTAAGAAATTTTCTAATTTTAAGCCTACGAGTAATTTAAATATACCTCATTTTATCACCAGTAATCTAAGCACACACTTACGACATGTGTCCTTAAATTTAATTACAAATAGAATCTATTAATTTTATTTGAATTTAATTATTGATTTTTTCAAAATCAAGTTTCTAAAGATGATCTGAGCAATTAAAAAAAAATAGATTCTTACGTAAAAGATATTCAATGTCCAGCAAAAAATTATCATTATTTGATAAAACTTTCTTTTTTGATTACAAAATGCGTTTTTAGTCTTAAGCATTTTATTGATTAATACAAATATTTAAATGCCTTTTGAAGTTTTTAATAAACAATTAAAATTTTCTTCTAATATGTTAGAGAAATACATCCCTTATCTTCAAAATATTTCAAATAAATAATATATTCTTTAAGTTTTTCAAAAATAGTCAAAATTTTAATTAAACATTTAATAACTTTGACATTTATGAAGATAATCTCACTAAACCTTTTTTTTTTCGTGTGTAGAACAATGTTAGCCAAAATCTGCATGAAGATTGAAAAAATTGCTTAAAAATTACGGATTTAAAAAAATTGTGTTTTTAGTCTAATACCATTTTGCGAGAATTCATTCAGCTAAACCAGGGATGGCGAACCAGTGTTCAATGAGTTGAACAGGTTGAGAAACCTGTCCAGCGATAACTAAAAAGTAAAAAATAAATTAAATGTAAAAAAAACTTTTTTAAGAACAAGCTTTTATTTAAACGCGCTAAAAAGAATAAAATAAACTTTTCCTTTAAAACTTTTTTTACTATCAACTTATAACGTCATTACACAATTTATATGATATAAAAGCTTGTCGCGAGATTTACCTGTGTAGATAAACAAGTAAAATAAATAACTTGACCTGATTGATTTTGGTTTTTAAAAATTCAAACTAAGTAAATATGAGTACTTAAATATTGCGACAAGCTTTTATATCATATAAATTGTGTAATGACGTTATAAGTTGATAGTAAAAAAAGTTTTAAAGGAAAAGTTTATTTTATTCTTTTTAGCGCGTTTAAATAAAAGCTTGTTCTTAAAGTTTTTTTTACATTTAATTTATTTAACATTATTTTAATTGTTTGCATCATTGTCATCATTAATTTCAACAATACTTAGACTTTTTGTGCTTTCAATTATTTCATTTTGTTTCCAAAAAAAGATACAATAGGCTTATGGTAACTAAAGTAAAAAAGGAAAATGTTTGATTCAAATTTATCTAAGTATCGCGTAAAAACCGCATCGATCGTCGTTTTATATTTTGTAGTACTGAGGTTTCGATCATTGGTCATATTTAAATTGTTTCATTTAGAAATTCAATTAGTGGTAGTTCTGCAAAATTAATATTGAAGTCTCCATTTAAAATCATCAGTACATTACCATATTTTTCGCTAAATCTATTTTCGAGTATTTTAGAACCTTCTTTTGTATAAATCATCAAATTTTCGAATAAAAATTGTTGCTTCTGTCTCATAGATTTTCCAGACGAAATATAAACGGCAACCATTAATATATATTGCCCATTCTCGGAATCGCAACGAACAATGCACAGTATGTACACATTGAACTTTTCACCAAATCCATTCAATTCACTTATAAGATATACACAGCACTATACATGAGATATATAGCTACAGATATACTGCTATAAGCATGTCGGTGACGCAGATGCACGAGATTTCACCCATCCAAAAAATGTCTAAGGCGAACTGCAAACTGCGCGTGCGCCAGTCAGAGCATATCGGTGACGCGAACCCATAAGATTTACCCCTACCAAAAAGCGCCCAACGCCGCTAAAGAAGTTTTCACTTCAAAAATAAATTATTGAATTAATAATTAGCATTAATTAATAAAATAAATTGTTAATAACAAGGACTTAATTAAATTTTACGTAAATATATATATAGGATTAGTTGTGGGATTTGAAGAGGGAAAGGAAGTATCACTCTTTTTCTTCTTTCCCGCCGGCCGAAATGATTCACACTCAAGCTTTTTCTTTTTATTCAAGGATTATTTATTTTTTCATATCCGTTCGAAGCGCCTGTAGTGCGAGCCGCTGATTGGCTGTCTTTTTATTATGCAATTGTATGATTTCGAAATGAAATAGTTTAGTCAGTCTGTGTTCTGGCTCACGGCATGTAGCCGACGGCTGTGTTGTTTAGCTCTTTAAATGAATGCAAATTGTCCCCTAGATGTTAAAACGAATAAAATGTTTTTGTTAAACATTTTGAGAAGTTATTTCTCATGAACTCTCACAGATTGGGGGTTCGGCCGGGATCGAATTTTAGGGAAATCCCGCAGATTAGTTTGTCGGCTCTGATATTTTTGCGTGAGGAAAAAACAGCCAACTGTCTCTCGGCTTTTAGGAAGCCGTTACGATTTTGTTCCGGGCTCCAGTTTTGCGGATTCCAGTATTGTTCCGGGCTCCAGTTTTGCGGATTCCAGTATTGTTCCGGGCTCCAGTTTTACGGATTCCAGTTGTGTTCCGGGCTCCAGTTTTGCGGATTCCAGTTGTGTTCCGGGCTCCAGTGTTGCGGATTCCAGTTTCGTTCGGGTTCCAGTGTTCCGGATTCCAGTTTCGTTTCGGGCTTCATTCTCGCTCCGGCCCTGCAGTTTCCTCGTCTGGTTTTTTGTCCGGCACCGTTTCGCTTTTGGGTGTGTTCATCTATAGTCCTGCCTAGTGGACTCAAAAAGTTCAGTGATCTTGCTGTATTGCGTCAGTGACAGTCTCGTGTTTCGTCAGTGACAATCTCGTGTTTCGTTTTCACCAGTGTCCGGTGTATATTTCAAGAGTGGACTACCTGAAGAGTCAAGATAAGTACTGTTTTGATTTTCACCAAATTTTGATTTATGGTGCTATGCTTTTTTAGTTGTGAAAAGTGAATAATTTCAAATCGTTAATTTGATCAGTATTGTTGTTCGATTATTGATATTTTTATTTGATCAATTTTAGAATAGATTTGGTAATAGTATTGATGTTTTTGAAAGTATTACATTACAGTGATATATTTGTGATAATATGATATAATTCTTTTCATGCAAGTTTCGGTTGAATTTGATCAATTTTAGTATAGATTTAGTAATTTTATTGATATTTTTGGTTTTTTTTTAAAAGTATTACAGTACTGTGTAATGTTTGTGCTAATAGGATTTAATTCCTCTTCAAGTGAGTTCAGTTATTCTTAATCATTGTGTGTGTTAAGAAATGCTTAGAATGCTAATTTCAGGTTATTTGATAACAGAAAAAGGTACATTTTCTTTCTTTTAAAAAACGAAAGTAGATTTTATTTCTTTTGAAAACGAAAGTAGATTTCTTTTTTTAAAACCG
>BMAO01010947.1:0-17715 GCA_019973975.1 Trichonephila clavata
GTTAATCTAAAACTAGTGCCTTTACTCATGATATCTTTTAAAATTCCATCCTTGACTATATTTAAATTGCCAGTTACTACATGTTTGTGATAGCTATCAATAAATTCATGATAGTTCTTACATTTACAGTCATCTATGTCAAGAGAAGGTGAGCTATTATTGTAATTAAAGATAAATCTGCCCATCGTTTTATTATATTTAAAAGCTTTTTTAACTATTACATTCCTAACAGGAAAAAGTGACAAATGTCTATTAAAAACACTAGAAAAATTAACTTTATCAAATGTATTATTCATGAATAATAAAGTGCAGTATTCTGTAGTAGGTTTATTAAATTTATTGACATTATATTGAATTTATTAAGTAAAAAATTATTAATGTCTTTTATGATGTGAACTGCATGACACACCTTAAAGCACTCATTATTTAATACTCATAAATAATAACCCATAATAATGAATAAGAATAACTTTAAAGAAAATGGAAAATCAATTGATATAATACTTCGGTTTGGTTTCATAATTTATATGATGAAAAGAATATGGTAACACAATGTAAAAAATATTCGAGAGTTATTAAAGTGAATGGAAGAAGTACAAGCGGTCTCCATACACATTTAAAAACGAAACATGATACTAATTTGTTACAGAGAAAAGAATCTATTGCGATGAATATGGAAATTTAAGCACACTTTCTAAGCTTAAGCCATCAGAGATTTTATATAGATTATTTTGAAGAAAAAAAGATAATTTAGATGAAATTATTGCACAAAATTACGTTCCAAGTAAATTACAATGTTATTGATGCATTTTGTTTTTAAGATCACATTTCAAAAATTTGTAATTGTACCACAGACTGAATAGTGATATTTACAATTTTTTGTGATTTTAATAAATAAGATGTTGCTTTACTTTTTTGTGATTCTTTATATACTGTTATAATGCATAAGTTACAAATTTTTTTTGTGATACTTACTCTTTAAGAAAACTGGCAAATAAAGAAACACCTGTGCTTCCTTTCTTTTTCTAAAATTTCTACTACCGGTATTAAAACAGGTATCCCGGTATTAAGAGCTAAAAGATACTGAATACTGGTATTGAACTTTTGGTCCGATATTGCAATCCCTACCTGTGACCTTTTGCGTAACACAGTTGAAAATTCGGCTTCATTTTTGGGGATAGCATAACACCGTTCCTTTACACATGTGCACCCCTAAATATTGCAGGGTCCTTTCATCTGACCGATGACCATGTGAAACCCAACGGCTGGACACACGTGCAAGCCGAAACCCGAGTATAATTCGAGGTATCAGAAACGACCACCCCGACAGTGGAGAAGTCGGTCCGTTGAAAATACCAAAGGGAACGGTTGTGTTGTCTCCTTCTTCACAAATTACATATCCTGAAATGAAATAATCAGTAGCATGAATAACTTCTATGAAAAAAAAATGTATCATATACTGTAATTAATAGCTGTGACGTAAGTGCATCAATAATTTAATTTCTTAACTTCCACGCTACCATTAAGTTTCCCAAATGTCTGTACACTAACTTTCCTCACATCAACTTGATTTAACAAAAATTATAAGAAAATAGTTTCTTTTTATTTGATTTATTATGATTCAACACAATTCGACAAATTCTACGAAGAAAAAATGTGTTCTACTTTTATTTTTATAGCTGCGACATTGGAAACAAGGAATGTAATGCTATTTCCCTTAGTCAAAATTCTCCGAATTTTAAAATCTCCATGTGGAATTTTGACTGCGTTTCGAGTATGATATGCAAAGCGAAAAGTACCTTTTTGGTGTTTCATAAAATTTAATAAAATTAAAATAAATTCGAAAATAAAGCACACAACCTATTTCGATGTAGGTGAAACGTTTCAGACATATCAAAACAAGTTTCAGAGAAAATTGTTTCCCCTCTACGAGAAGAACGATGAGAATAAGCGAGCCAACGATTGAATTCTTATTTTATCTTTATTCGTTCTTAAATCCGCTGTAACTTCGTAACCACATGAGGCTAATCCTAGTTTTGTTCGAGAGATTACAGAAATAATTTCACCAATGGAGGGCGAAGAGGGTAACCAAGATATTTCAAGTGATAGCAGTAATATTGCAGTCTGGAGTTTATTGTCTAAGTGACAACGAATAAAATCTTTTTATGGGAAGCTCATATTATTTTGCCTAATTTTTGTGTTCAAGCGCAATCTATTGTGTCAAAGCAGAATTGTGTACATTACAACGTCGTTTATCCGAACGTTTATAATCCGGAGCGTCAAATATCCGAATCAAAGTCCGGATACAATTTCGAACAGTACAATACTCAACAGTTGTTTCACCTGAGGCCAAAAGTGACGGGAAAACTTAAGGAGAGGGGTATTTGAAGAATTTCAGTTGTGTGATTTGGTAAGCATCTGCGTGGAAAATATTAGGTCAGTTGTTTCCAAGGGAGGGGTGTATACGTGCTCCTTTGTTGAGTTTTGGTTGATGTAGAAACCTGGATGACATGCGATGCAGAAGACTGGATTTCAAATGCTAAATGATGACGAGCTTATGACTTCCGTGCAAGAAGAATCCGACCCTGTTGACGATGAAACGGATGAAGACGAGGACAACAACGAAAGTAGCAAGGGTCCATCAAATACTGACGCGTTTCTGCGTTAGAGACAGCTATGGAGGGGTACGAACAACCATCAGAGTGCGGTCCTACTCAACTATTGCTGCTCAAGAGAATCAAGAGACTTTGCAGCGAAAAAACGAAGGTGTACAATGTACATCGAAAAATAAGTGATTATTTTCCACGATTAAGCTAAGATTACGATATTTTGCACCTATTTTGCTTTTTCTTCAAGCACATTTCCCGCATTAAGCCAATTGATGCTTCATGCGGGAAACGTACTTGATAGATTGATGATTGATTTTCAATATTCGTATAGTGTCCGGTTTCATATACTGCATGGATAGCATTCGGTTTTCGGTTATCTGAACAATCGCGTATCCGAATGGTGTCCGGTCTCAATTGATTCGGATGAACGACGTTCTACTGTAATTTTATATTCTTAACATATTAAATTCATTCTATAATTTTTATGTTGTTGTTTCAAATCTTCTTGGAGACATTCCCTTGGTTTGACATTCTTACGTGGAAAGGTCAAATGGACTTGGTCCATTTGTTGGTCCAGTTGACCTTTCTGCGTAAGAATGTCACAAACCAGGTCTTGTTCTTGAAACAACTGACCCAAGGAAATGCCCCAGCAGTCCAGAAGGTGAGCAGGAGAAGCAGGGAGAGAGCAGGGACAGGTAAAGAAAGACCTTACCCCCACAAAGGTCATACCACGCAGGTGACCGCTTCTAAAGCGCACCAAGGCCGTCTGAAGAGCCCCGGATCTCCTGCACTGTAGAGATAGACCAGGACTCTCTCTCTTAGCTGCGTACCAGTGGTGGGCGGGTGGGTTTCGCCAACATAATTGTTATTCATCTTACATATTATTGTCATACAAGAAATTAATGGATTATCATTTGCTTGGAATTTTTAAAAATGAATTAAGTTCTAGCTCAATTTATTAACATACAGGGTAATTATAAAATAAGGGGACAAACTTTGAGGGGTAGTAGAGCTGATTAAAACAAACCATTTTTGGAAATGAATATATGGGCGGGAGTGCCGCGTAGAGGCACAAACAGAAAAAAAATGACACATAAACGAAAACATAAAACGTTTATTAGCAACATTCCGTTCAGAAAATGTTAAAACAGTTTTAGCAATTGCGTTCATCAACCGTCATGCATGCTTGGCGACCTTTATGACGTGATTGATTGACAATATTGGCGATAATGGAAGGCATCAAAGCGGTGTGCCTTCTGCAGCACTACAAAAATCGGCATCTGCGCTTGAGATTTCGATTGTTATGGGTGATTTTACTAATAGCGAAAAGGCACACATGCATCTAATGTACGGTGATGCTAATGGTAACTGCAGAGAAGCGCTACGTCTGTATAAAGAACGCTTTCCAAGTAAACGAATGCCGAATCACAAAATTTTTTAGTGATTGCATCGATAGCCGTATAAAAATGGTTCATTTATCGCCAGTACTGATAGAAGGAGTAGATCAAGGACTGTACGACAAACACATCTTGAAAAAATATCTTAGATCATGGGGACGAAACAATCGACACAAGTACAAGGGCTGTAGCATGTCGTCTACATGTCAGTCAACCAACCGTTTGGAAAGTTTTGCTGTTGTGACTGTTGACTGTTAGTGAATGCAATTCCTAAAACTCTTAACATTCTCTGTACGGAATCCCTCGTTAAGTGATTCCGTTCAGAAAAATGAACGCTGCTAATGAACGTTTTATGTTTCCGTTAATGTGTTATTTTTTCTGTTAGTGCCTAAACCGGGAACTTCAACCCATATATTCCAACACAAAAATTGCTTCTTTAATGAGCTCTACCACTCCTCAAAGTTTTCCCATGATTTTAGAATCACCCTGTTTAAAGGTATGAAAATGAATGAGAGAGTTATATTAACGTCGCACTATAAAGCTACATGAGGGCTATTGGCGATGGACGTAATTTTGAGCCATGTTCGAGTAAAGAGGACGACATCTGAGCTTGTCCTTTCCTCTCCTAACTTCCACACCAGACCAAAAGGAAGACATTGAGCCTTGACAAATTTACCGTGCTTCGATCCTCTCTAAGTTTTTAATAGCTCTAGGCTCGAACTCATGACACGCCGTCTATGAGCTCTCACCATAACACTAGGCTACCCTCTGCCACCTAAATTAAAATGAACATAAAATAAGAATTGAAAAGAATTAGCTAATTTAAGGTTGTTTGTAATTATTTTAATTCGACATTTTCAAAATAATTTTCTGTGCTAAACCAATCTCTTTATGACACATTTTCTATTTAATTAAAAAATTTCAGACAAATACTAATGTGTTTAAAATTTCACAAACTTTCTCAGATTTTGGCTTAAATTCTCAATATTCCAAGCTTACAAGTTGCTTATGTATTTGAATTAATGCTGTCCGTCACTGAGACCGATTTATAAGTGATGGCCTCTCTATTTGATTTCGAAATCCCCCAATTCCGAAAATACCGTCTGTATCATTTCCGTCAATATATAGTCAAGCGTTGACGCGCTGAAGTCTGAAATTATACGACACGTATGTCTACGCAAATAGAAACTTAGTGTCTCGGCCTGCATTTACCAAGAAGATGAGAAAAAGGTTACGAAAAGTGTCTGTAAATGCAGATAGACACCTTCAGGGGATTAAAAATGTCCCCGAAAATATGCATTACCCAACATTTACCCAACACTGAGACCTTGAACACTTATTACGTAAGCATGGGATCCCTATAAACACTTTCGTTCGCTAAATGACATCGTTTAATAACGCCCCGAACTCCAGTGAGACGTGTCAAGCTCCAGTATTTGTCCTAACGAGAGAATATTCCCCGGATATTGCAAACGATAACAGAAAAGTTAGTTTTGAAACTTTCCAGAGTCAATATTTGGCAGCTAGCTTCCTTTTCTACCTCCAGCGAAATAAAGTAGATTTCAGAGGCGACAATATTTAGATCTAGGTTGTGTGGGCCAATCTTTATTTACTCAGCCGAAAACGAATGCATAATTGGTATTTTTCTTAATTTCAGAACATTTTGAAAGGTTGTGAGAGTCGCGATGGGGAAGTTAATTAATTTAAAATTGTTCCTGGAAATTCGAATTTTAGGGTTAACTTTTAATTATTGCGCACTTAAATTTCGATTTGATGGGTAAAAACAAACATGGGTGCAGTAATACTTTTAAATAGTAATATTTTTTTTGCGAGATAACTCTTAATAATATAAGATTATATTTAAAATTAGAAAGAGTTAATAAATTTAGTCAATTTTTAACATAAAATTATTTGAATCAGCAATTTTTTTCACAATTTTTTTTATTATTTCAGTGATTTTTTGATAGTTTGTTTTCTAAATTTAAATTTCTTTTTATTTTTCAGCATTTGTTTCCAAAAAGTGTTGATGGTTTAAATAAATTATCTGTATTTTTAGGACATAATTAAATAAATTGGACTTCTTAGTTTAAATAAAATGTTCATAAATTTAAAGAGCATTAACAAATTTAAATATATATTTAAAGTATGAGGAAATATTTGATAATTTTGAGCCACTTTTTACAAAATCAACAGCTTTTTGCTACTTTTTTACAAGTGTAAGTTTCTAATTAATTCAGGAAAATAAAATTAGAATCCTTTAAAAACTTGGTTATCCGGCAAAGAAATATGAAATTTACGAATTTCCAGCTTTTGAAACAGAACTTTTTCAAAATTCAAAAACTAAAAAGTACTTTAAACCTCCCACTCAGACAAGAGACTAAAATATGCCCTAGAAAATAATGTAAAATTAATGACAGCTTAATTTTAACTCTAAAATATATCAATTGTTACAATTTATCATCAAAATATCCAATATTTTAAACTTATTCTACTTATATTTTGTCTTACTTAAGTTTTGAATTGCTTAATACGAAAAGTTAAAAAAAAAAAAAATTATATTTAACTAATTATTATTATTATTTTTATTTATTTATTTATTTATTGTAACTTCTGTCACTACCACAGATAAAAAAAAGTGAAAAGTATACAGAAAACTGGCGCTAAGAACTTTAATTATTTATATGCACTGACAAAGTAAAATTTCTATATAAACTCATTAAAAATATGACTTTTTAATTTTTTATTTAAAATCATGATAATTTTGTTTTAACAGATTTGTATACATTTTTAAGTACTTTGAGTTGTTATATAGTATTTATAATAAAAACACACTTTTTGAATTATTAAAATATTCATTCTTTTGAGATTATTTATGCAATGATATAATCAATTGACCTTTAATTCTATTTACAGATCTTAGACTATCAAAGAAAGGAATGATCAATAACAATCTAAGCAACATTTTTTATTTATATTTTCTTGATGACTAGAGCATAGCCTTTGTTCAAATATACCACGGTAAAACTTTTGATTTCATCGAGGAATAATAAAGAAAGAAAAACTAATCACACATATGAAACTATTAAAATAATTATAAATTGCATACATTAAGAGACTAATTAATATTCAAATTTTGTCCATCCATTTTAATTCAAACAAACAATGAACACAAACAAAAATATTTTTCTTTTACTTTCAGCTCGCAAAAATATTTTCTCCGTTGTAACAAAATACCACTTGTAAAGATATTTTTCTATTTGAGAGCGGGGACGCAAATATGCATATTTTGGAAAGAGAATGGCATCCAGTAAAATAAGAATCTCTAGAATAAGATATTTAACGTGATTCAAGAGACTCCTCCGTCTTCAAGATCCCCCCCCCCCCACACACACGCACTGAAATTCGAGACTTGAAATATTGATATTTCTTTTTAAAATTTTTTTTGTTTTCTGTGCAACAAAAAAAAATGAGATTGCGCTCTTTGAAAATATTTCATATGGTAGAATTTTTCTCAGAAGGCAACTTTGTGGTTTTATTACTTTCTACAACAGTCTGCTCGGTGGCTGAGAGGTAGCAAGCCGGCTTCGTAAGCCCAAGATTGTGGGTTCGATCCCGGCTGCAGAGTCGATAGATTTTCTGGATGCGAAAAACGTTAGACCGCACGTCATATGATTATGTGGCATGTGTAAGTTTCTTGAGTGAGTATCAATTTGGCTCTGGTACACACACCGGTAAAACTAAAGTATGGCAGTGATTAGCATCCGACGAGAGCTTGAATTAAATATCCATAAATTTTATATTAAAATATTCTTTTAAAAAAGCTATTTTTTAAGAAAAATAATTAAAAGTAAATTTACAATTTCTTGTTTTAAATATGCATTTTCTAGCTTTCTTTGCACTTAATAAAATTGATTGTTATGCAACAACTCAATTTTTCGTTGACTTGAAGAAAGATTGAAATTAATACATAAGTCTGTAAAAATAAGCAGTTATAGTATATTTTCCTCTAATTGAGTAAAATTACTCAGATTTTTTTTCTTTTCATTTTATTGCAACGTTGTTAGTGTTTTCTTTTTGTTATCCGCTCCACGCATATGTTAACTGAACTGAACTTAGTGGCATAACAGCTCATGAGGGCCAAGGTCACTGTGCCTATCTCAGTATTCGTGACTTAGGCGCTGGGGTGCATGTACAGATGTATCGGTCAAGTGGTCGGTCTGACGCGAAACCCCCAGAGTTCAATTCCCAAGCACAAGCTTGGTACTCATTTATCGACCCTCTGAAGGGATGAAAGGCTGAGTCGACCTTGCCCAGCCCGAGATTTGAACCCTGAACCTGTGGCGTGGAATCACGATACATTACCATTCAGCCACTAGGCTTCATCTGTTAACTAAAACTTATAATATCCTAAGTTGAAAATTAGTAAAATTTATGACATCGCTATTTAATGAAGACAATATACTAAAATATTTTATTGCAGTAACTTTTCAAATCCAAAAAACAATTTTCTATTTAATAAAAATACTGAAGATAAGCTATGAAGATACCAATGAATAAACGAGAAGCAAGCAGTATGAAAATTGTTAAAAATCATGGTCTTTCAACATAATTTAATGCATTTTCGAAGATTACTAATTTATTATTTAAATTAAATGAAGTTTTTAGAAGTCTGGAGAAAATTCGTTATGGTTAAGCAAATAATCCTCATATTGCTAATATTCAAACAATCACATTTCAAAGGTGATGGAATATAACTTCTAAATGAAACAAACAAGAAGGTAAGTCAAAAATAATATATGTTGGCACGTCTGAGTGCAGCTGTGTCTCATAATATTTTTTTCCAATGATGTGAAAAGGACGCAGAACTGATAGTCTTTTAATGATGAAAAAAGTCCCAAAAAGAAATCTCAGCTAACACATTTCAATAATTTATAAATAATATATTTCCATTTGCTTACTGAGATACTTAATATAGAAAATTTTACTCTAAATATCTTTAATATTTTCGGAAATAAGACATCACGTCTCAACCCCCTTCCCACGTCAACTGAAAAAGTACGTCTTTTAAAATGGCTTAGCTCTAAGGACAAAAAGGATTTATAAGCTTTTGAAGTATAAAGAGTACGAGAGATACATACGGTTTTTGTTTAGATGTATGGCGGATCATATATGCTGAATTATATATTAACAAACATTCAATAAAAATATTCAGGCAGTGAAACAACGAAATTTGTTGTAACAATTTAAAAGATATGTATTCACTCAATCAATATTTTATAACAAAAATATACTAATTATATACTAGAAAATTTTTAAAAAAATAATTTTGAAAACTTAAGTACACAGAAATTAAAAGAAATCTTTGATAAATATTTTTTCTTGATATATTTCTACATTCAATGAAATTGAAAATTGGAGGAAAAAAAGCATTAACGCAGTGAAAATAATTTCTTTCTCTTTGACGCAGTAGTATCGTATTTCTTGCATCTAAAAAGAAAAAATCACCACTTTCTTCATATTTTTCATAAATACAATCTCGTTAGGGTTACGCAGTTAGTCATTAGCTAAATTAAAATATATATGAATTAAATATAAGAATTCATATTAGAATTAAATTTACTTAACAACTGTTTTGTAGATGTTAATTAACAAGCAGGAAGCTGTTAAATTTTAAGAATTGCTTTGGAAATGAAGTCCAAAAAAAAATTATAGATTCCTTTTTTTAAAAAAAAAGTTAATCCACAATTAGGGAATCAGTGGTTTTTAAGTAGGTTGAAAATCACGAATTTATAAATAAAAGCATGAAGTGTTAAACATGCAAAAGATTATAATTAGAATTATAATAAATCATATGAAAATGAAAATTTAAACCATTAATGTTCAATTTTCTCATGGCTGTCAGCCAAAACTTTACCAAGTATTCCACATAGTTATTCATAATTTTAAACTATTTTTCATTACATTTAATCAAGCTTAGCATATTTTTATTTACGAACGTAAAATCTGAGATTTCATTTATCAGATTTCGGAAGAAAATTATCAGTTATATCATTTTTCTCGTATTAATCTAAAATCAGATCGTTCTTTAATTCTGTCACTAAAAATTTATCCGTTTATATTGTTTATGTTCCATTGAAGAGTAAAAGCCTGGTTTTTCAAAATTAAAACACTGTAGCCGCTCTTATCATAATAACTATAACTGACTGTCCTAAGCAGCAGAAGCGTCCTCTAGCGTCCACCAATCTTCATTAAAGGTCAGGTGAAGATACAATGTGGTCTTTACGAAAAATAAGAGTGAGAGTTGCATGAGGGTCATTCTGAAATTTTTGAGACGCACCGAGGTTTTTAAAGAAAAACTTGCAATTTTTAGGAGTGTTCAAAATACTCTTCTACAGCATCAATGCACTTTTGTTGACGAATTTCACACATATTAAATGCCTCAAACCATTCCTTTTTTGGAATTGATGAAAAAAATGCTTGATGAACTACATCAATCTCTTCTTCTGAATAAAAACGACGTCCACGGAAATTCTTTTCTAGATTAAAAAATAACCAAAAATCATACAAAGGTAGATCCGGAAAATAAGGTGGATGTTCTATCACTTAAATTTGTTTTTGTTTAAGAAACTCAACTGTTAATTCGGCTTTTTGAGAAGATGCATTGTCATGGTGAAGCATTAGTCCCATAAAATTAAGTTCTTGGGGAATTTCTGGAAGGTATTTAGTGGTATACCAGTTTGCTGTTACTGTGAAGAAAACGGCGTACATTATTTTTTTCTTTGCTTGTTGTCTTTTCACCATTGTCGGAGCGGGATAATCTTCAAAGCCCCATATTTTACTTGCAAAGAATGGTATGTATATACGTTTCATTGTTAGCTACACTTTTCAAAATGATGTGGTAGCCACCATTATTTAGCGATTTAAGGGTTTCTTTACTTATTCTGACACGCTCCTCTTTTTGGTGCTTAGTTAGAATATGTAGAATCCAACGACAAACTTTTTTTCATATTTAATTCATCACGATAATTTTGTGTATGGCTGTGGATCCAATGTTAAGTTCCTTCTGTATCATTTGGTAGAAACAGCGATTGCCATCCATTAAGATTTATCGTATGGTAGGCACATTATCCAGAACTACTGCCGATCGCGGCCTTCCTATTTGTTCTTCATCCTGAAGAGAATTGCGACCACTGAAAATTCTTTAAACCATCTGGATACAGAAGCACGACATGGAGATTCATCACCAAATGCTAATTGCAGCCGTTGAAAGCATTCGTCTTGATTTAATTCCGGTTTAAAATCATAGAAAATAAAAGCACGATAAAGTTCTCATGTCAACTCCATTTTCTCTTCTGTCTAAAATTTATTCTACGCTAAAGAACTTGAAAAAAGTCAGTAAAAAATCGTCTGCTACACCGCACCAACAGAAGGATATTGAGCCTCCACAGATTTAGAACTCTATTAAGGTATCCAACTACTTGCGGCAACTTTTTTTAAAAATAAAATGAAAAAAAAAATATAAGGATTTTTTTTTTTTTTTTTTTTTTTTTTTTTTTGTAGTTTTTAGATTTGTTTAGTACGTTTTAAGAAAAACATGCTAAAATTAAGAAGATAAAAATAAATTATTATTACTAAAATGGGAAAAAAATTGGCAAAAATTTACAAAAAATAACACAAACGGTGCCCATTTTATACCAAAAATTTATGAACAAATTTTCAATTTTTCAATTCTAATGTGTCGCTATGTTATTCAATTTTGAAATGACCTCCAGGATAAGAGATATATTTATTTTTACAAAAACCAGAGCACTTTATCTTAGTTATTATATGAAATTGCTTAAAATAACAGTGATTATATTAACATAAGGAACTGTAAATTTTGCAATAAAACAGTGATTGACAAATCTGAAAGTTAAAACACTTCTTTTATTATACAGAACATACACAACACTTTGCATAAAATCCACTGCATATATAGTTATAAAATTTTACAGAGTTTTTGCAAACATCATAATCCATAAAATGAATAAAATGAAATTTTAAAAAATAAATTTATAAAAATTTAAATTTTTTAAAAAATTTAGTGGTTTAAATTTCTTTTAAACTTTATGTAGAAAATGTGCTAAATCTAAAATTTCTGAGTTTTTTTAAAAAAAATTGTATTCACTTTGTTGAAAATTTGTGGATCTTATAATATGCAAAATATCAGCACTATAGGTAAAATAGATTTTGTGAAAAGTATACCGGAATCACCAAAAAATGCATTTTAAGAAAATTGCAAATAAAGATATTTTGATCTGTGATTTGTATATATATATATATATATATATATAAAATAGTATTTTTTAATACTATATAAAGCCATACGATAATTAATTGGATTATTTTGCATCATTCCTCAGTTTTTGAGTTGTAAGTTTAAAAGTCTAGATTATATATTTAGAATTCTTTTTATTTACTCTCTTTCCGTACTTCATCAACAAGTGTTATCAACGATTCACACCTTGTTCCATTTAAAATACCAAAATTTTATGTCTGTAAGTTTTAGAATTTTTACTTCATTTTGAATATCGTCATTACAGGATATTATAGAATTCCTTACATATATTATTATTGTTATAAAAATACACAAAGAAAATGTCTTTGATGAATTTAAAGAGTTAATTTGATATCTAGTTTAAATGGGCTCTGTTTTTAAATACTATAACCAAAACTGTTTTTTGTACTCATACATATGAATATTTATTTATTTTAAAGTAAAAATAACAGTTATAAATGTATAGAGATATTCATGAGTATTCAAATGTTAAAAATAAGCATTTAGGAAAAACGAAATGTCTATTTTACAAACTATGTAATTTAGAATAATCCTAAAAATCCACTTTGTACTATATACACTTGATTTATATAATTTAAGAACTACACTGAGTACTTATAAATGCAAAACTAGACATAATTAACATTTCAAAAAACAAAATTATATTTTGAAATTTTGTAACTAATCATTTAAGTTTTTCGTACTTTTTGCACTAAAAATGTAGAATTTTCAATAAATTTGAACATATAATACGAAAAAATTACATTTTTTGTTTAGCAAAATTAGTTTTGTACAATACTTATTATATGCAAAACGCGGATTTTGCAGAAAGTTTACCTGAATCATAGTTTCATCACGTTTGTTTACAATTTTAAAGTTCAACTTTCTAGAGTTCTATTTATCAAAT
This sequence comes from Trichonephila clavata, assembly GCA_019973975.1. Lineage (NCBI taxonomy): Eukaryota > Metazoa > Arthropoda > Arachnida > Araneae > Nephilidae > Trichonephila > Trichonephila clavata. The sequence continues at coordinate 13,231 of BMAO01010947.1, forward strand.
TCTCATAAATAATGCATCTATGGATGCAGCAAAGTGCCCTCTATTTTTTTAAAAGTAAAATAAAAAAAGCAAAATTTTAAGCCTTTTCACATGTCCCAGTTATCTTAAAGTAATGGCATCTGCTTTTACTAAAACACTTGCAGTTTTGTTCTAGTTAACGGAAAATAATAAACTTGGTATTTTTATAAAGCTAATAAAATAGTCTATAAAGTAAAATCATAAAAAACTGTTAATTTTTGGCAAAACTTACAATTTTAGGTAGTCTGATACCTTAAAAACCATCCGTTTTCTTTGCACATTATTTTTCTTAATAATGTGTTGTCTTTAAGTAAATAATAAGTAATAGATATCCTGAAGGAGACTTCATTAAACCCAAACACGAAATTTTCACTTTTAATTTAATCTCTACAACACTACTTTTGTTAAATCAAAATCAAAATAAAACCCATAATTCAAGAAAATTTCTTAAATCTATTGTATGTTGCTTAAGAGGAACGTGGAGATCTCTGAAGTATTCTGCGAGTAATTAAAAAGCCTAAATAACAGTGTTAGAAGAATAAATTTATGAATAAATTCTATCTCGGAGATGTATTCGATTTTTTTCAATCTTCATCACCAACCAGGGAGAATGAAGGGGCAAAAAGATTTACGAACACTCCAATGTGTAACATTCAGTGTGCGTGTGTTCATTTTTAAAATATATTTTAAGAATTTACTTACATTCTGTTTAAAACAGAAAAAAAATATCAAGCTGACATTACAGCATTCTAAATAAGAAGGAAAAAAAAGCATGGAATGTTCAAATTATACAGAAACTGAACATGGTGTTTTTTTAGACTAAAAGTATTTCCTTAGGAAGCTATAAAAAAGTTTTTCATTCAGTGACAAAATGAGACGCGAAAATAAGCTCCATTTTAACTGTGATGTAGAGATAATTCTACTCAAATGAGAGACGCCGTCTAGGAATTTTAATTCCAGTAAAGAGAAAAAAGGCTCTATTAAATAGAAGTAAACTTTTCTCTAACTTCAATAACTGAACTTTAAGAAAGAGAAGAAAAAAAAATAGTCTGCAGGGACCGAACCCTCCTTCGCTTAATTGTCTCTCAAACGTTGAAGAATTTTAATTAAATTTTTCTCGCTTCTTTAATTTTTTTTCCGAAGGAAATATTTTATCTTTCTTATTAGCATGTGTCAGTTATAATTACGCAAAAACGTATTTTCTCACGACTAAAGTAGAATTTTCGACATTAAAAGTGTATGCTTCAGTCATTTTATGCCAGCAGGGGTGAAAAAAAAGTGAATAGTTTTGAGATCCAATAAAAGAGATTTTTTTAAAACACACACACACACACAGAGCGGGAAATTAGTCTTGAAATTTGTTCCGTTAAAAATTCTAATTGTTTTCACATATTGGGAAAGAAAGCATTCTTTAGACGAAGAAAAATTTCCTTTCGTGATGTGGGGAAGGAAAAAAGAAAACAATTCTTTAAAACAATTTATCTGGGTAATTAATTAGCTGTGTAATTAATTCGAAATTTTCTTTCGATAAATTCGTGAAATAAATTTATGTAGTGCTTGAGAAATTTCAATATTCTTTATCTCCAACGAAAACTTTTCCTTAAAAAAAAATGCCTGAATATAAAATTCTTCAAGTTCTCTTGTTATTTTCAGAGAAAAAATCTAGTTTACTTAACAAGAAATATGAATGCTATCATATAGAGTCGACAATAAAATTCAATTATTTCCTTTTAAAATGAGACTTCGGTTATCCACTAAGCATGTTAATACAATTTTAGAACGTTTAGGCTTTACTAGTTGCTTTGAAAGGGATTTTTCGAGTGTACAAATTTTTTCCCATGGCACTTCCTGTGTGTGTGATTTCTGTATTAATGCCATTATATTCGTTTTTTTCGAAATTTCTTCTACTTCTTTGTGCGGTTATTTTTTTATGTTTAAAGTACCTGACTTGCATTCGGAACCGTGGTTTTAAAAAAAGTATATAAATATGTAATATTTCCCAGTATTATAACCCTTTTAATTATCTGGTCCATCCCTTCAGGGCCCACATTTTAATAATAAATTAGCCCTGCCTAGCTAGAATATTTTAAACTACATCTAGCTACCAACTCGATCATGTGATTTGAGCGGCCTTTTAAAATTGAGATTCCTGAAGACCACTCTCGCTCTTCTGTATTTGTCTGCGTCAACATGTAGCCGGCTGCAGCTTGGTTTGTGTGTGTATTGTGTCGTCCTTGTCTTTCTTTATGTGTTCAAGATGTATAATAAAACAGTTTAATTAATCACAGGACTGCTTCATCAATCCCATATAAAGAAATACCTTTCAACGGCCACGTCTATTTCAAATATATATTTATATTTTTTTATATTTAGTGTCAGTTGAATTAAAATATACATATAAGTTTGCTTTAAGAATATTATCGCAACAAAAAACTATTTAACCTTTTATCTACCGCATTATGATTTACTGTGCAGTTTTTTTCATACAATATTTTTTTAATCATTACATTAAAATTAAGGGATATACATAAACAAAACACTCAACTTTGGGAAATTTAATCCGTCAGAGCTAATTAATTAAAGATATTCAACTGTAAAATTAATTATATATACTGTTCACTTAAAATAGTCAAATCGTTTTCTGAGGTCTTCATTAACATACAAAAAATAATAATAAGACACTTACCGTTTGACATTAGTTTTCGGAACAAAAATGACCATCTTCGCAATCCGATCAAAATGTTAGCTGAAAACGCAATTTCTGCTATAAAACTATTTACCTTTCCAGCTATGATATCATCATAGAACCCATGCTGCCATTTTTCTTGGAAGACTGGTTTTAAAAGAATATTCCTTCTAAGTATCGTCAGAGTATTTGTAAAAATGGTTATTCTATGTAATTTTAAAGTGAGTGGTACTTATAAGTACCGTCGGTAGATAAAGGGTTAATACAATTTTAGAACATTTAAATGGGGTTACTAGTTGCATGGTCCGGCTTTGCACGGGATTTTTCCAGTGCATAAATTTGTTTCCCCTGGCACTTCCTGGTGTGTGTAATTTCTGTATTAATGCCAAAATTTCGCTTTTTCGAAATTTCTTCCACTTCTTTTTGTGGGGTTATTTTTTAATGTTTTAAATATCTGACTTGCATTCGGAACCGTAATTTTTCAGAAGTGTATAAATATATGTATCTTTCTTTCTTTCTTTCTTTCTTTTTGTTGATATTTAGTGTTAGTTGAATTAGAATATACATATAAACTTGTTTTAAAAATGTTATCACAATAAAAAAAAATGTTAATTCAATATTTTGGCAAAAAATGAAGATAAAAATGACATATTTTTCAAAATATCCTCTTATTATGTGAAAAGTTTCTATAATAATAACATTTTTCCTGTATATGACAAATAAATCTGTACAGAGCTTGAATTAGGATTTTTGGAATATTTAATTACGAAGTGGATTTATTTGTATTTTAAAATATCAAAGCAGAGTAATTTTGATAATAAACACCGTTTGTTATTTCAATTAATAGTAAATCTGAAAATAAAGAGAACTTTTTTTAAAAACACTAGTTTAGGCTCTGAATAGATATCTTGGTTAATACAGGTAAAATATTATTAATATAGAAGCATTTTTCGTAGCAAGAAAATGTTTTGAAAATATATCCCTTTTTCTTCACTTTTTGCCAAAAAGTTGCATTTAAATAAGGTTTTTGTAATAATATATAAAACAAATATATATATATGGATGTTTGTATATATGAAATCGCTTCACTCCAACACACCGTTCAACCGATCATTACGAAAATTGGCATGTATATGTATTTTTTTGTGTGGAGAAGGTTTCTGGGCTATCCTCTTTGTTGCAGCTCTCCACCAGGTGGCGCTGAAGCAAAGCAACTTTTGCACCGTTCAATCAATCGCCAAGTTGCCAATGTGGTTGTCAAAAATGATGCTTTCTTGGCTTTATCACCAACATTTCGCTATGTTTCCATTGAATCGCCATTATAATGTAAGGAACGGCGTTGCTAGTGAATATTATAATTTTAGCATAAAATAAATACAACAGAAAATAATATTAACATATTACACATCCAGATATAAATTATTTTCACTATTTTAAGCGTTCATTACACAAAATTTGTAACAATGTGTTACTTTTGCTGAGAGATCAGCTTATGAAGGTGATTTCAAAAGCCGACCACAAGAGAGTTACGGGCGTTATGAATAAAAAAATTCTTTTTATCAGCTATTAGATCTACAGACTTAAAATTTAACACACACAATATGGTTTTTTTTTTTTTTTTTTGTTTAGCTGAGATATGCAAAAAGCTTTTTTATAGTTTTATTTGAAATTCACGTAGAATTAAATCATTAAAAACTTCTTTATCCTTCAGTCTGTATTGTTTAATTTTTCTATTCACCCTGAGAAGAACGGGTATACCAGCTAGTTTATATGTATTTATA
>BMAO01010948.1:0-178125 GCA_019973975.1 Trichonephila clavata
TGACTGTAACCGTAATCCTCATATTTTCAAGTACAGAACTCAACAGCAGTTCATATAAGGTTATTTTACGGAATGTTGAGAATGTCATGTGTATATGTTAGAACCATTGTCGAAGGTCTTACGCACAGTGGTATTCAGATTAAGAGACTGGGAGACAACGGTATTTATGACATTCGTGTAAATGTTATAAGCAGAAATAAAAAAAAGCAAGTAGAAGAACTTTTTAAAAATTTTTTAACTCAAAGAATGGAAAGGTAGTTTTTTAAATAAAGGTCTGGAACATTTAAAGTAGCTCAAGGGATGTAATAAAGCTATTGTCTTAAATGCATGCCCGAATTTCAAGTGCATCGTATCCCTTTAAGAGTCTTTAGGATATAAAATGACTGCTCCAGTTTCAGGAATTTATTATAAATCAATTAAGAGTTTTATCAGTCTAGTTATACATGCGAAGAAAACGATTTGCGTTGATATACAAATATTTTAAATATTTGCAGATATAGGAATTAATAAAAAAAATTTAATTAAAAAACGTTTACATTAAAATTAGAAGCTTAAAATGTAGTAATAATAAATACCTTGCTAATTTTTACAAATATATTTGGAATACCCTAATACTTTTCAAATATATTTGTAACAAAATAAATCACAGAAATTTAAAAGTTTTAATTTTAAACTTAAAAATATAAATAATTCTAACATACTAATTTACTTTTATACGAAATGAATTCATCATTCTCAGTATAGTTTTCACTTTTAATTAAACTTATTTTTATTAATTCAGAAATAGTCCGTTTGTTTATATTATGTTTGCAATATAAATATCCTTATTTATATTACTAATTATAAAGATACATCCCTTCATAAATTACATGGAAGAAAAATAATCGTTAGGATGAATAGTCACCTGGATATGTCCACATTACGCCTGAATACTTTTTTTCTAAAGAGATTCAATTAATTTTATTCCGTATAGTAATGAAAAATGATAAAAATAATATGTAATAAGAAAAAGTGTTAGTAATATATTGCAGCGTCTCGGCATGTCAGGAATTCGAGCCTTATGCCGCGGAAGACACGCCATGTTGAGGGGGCCAATGCACGTTAAATCTATCGAGGCTCAAATATCCCTTCCCACCTTTGGCGTAACGTGGATATTAGGAGAGGAGAGCGCCAGCTCAGGCGTCTTCCTCGTCACCTCACAATGGTTCCCGTCGTCAATAACCCTCGTGCAGCTTTAGAGGGCGATGTCAATATAAGTTTCTCGGTTAAAGTGTAGTATAAGAGGGCCCTTAGTGATGTCAATTTCTTTTGGCGACCAAAATCGATCGCCAAGCTGCTTCCCTTACCGATATGTGTCCGGAACAAAAACTGAATCCATTATCTCACCATGATACCTATGTAAAAATTAAATGTAAAAAAAAACTTTTTTAAGGACAAGCTTTAATTTAAACGCGCTAAAAAGAATAAAATAAACTTTTCCTTTAAAACTTTTTTTACTATCAACTTATAACGTCATTACACAATTTATATGATATAAAAGCTTGTCGCAATATTTAAGTACTCATATTTACTTAGTTTGAATTTTTAAAAACCAAAATCAATCAGGTCAAGTTGTTTATTTTACTTGTTTATCTACACAGGTAAATCTCGCGACAAGCTTTTATATCATATAAATTGTGTAATGACGTTATAAGTTGATAGTAAAAAAAGTTTTAAAGGAAAAGTTTATTTTATTCTTTTTAGCGCGTTTAAATAAAAGCTTGTTCTTAAAAAAGTTTTTTTTACATTTAATTTATTTTTTTCTTTTTAGTTATCGCTGGACAGGTTTCTCAGCCTGTTCAACTCATTGAACGCTGGTTCGCCCTCCCTGGTTTAGCTGAATTAATTCTCGCAAAATGGTATTAGACTAAAAACACAATTTTTTTAAATCCGTAATTTTTAAGCAATTTTTTCAATCTTCATGCAGATTTTGGCTAACATTGTTCTACACACGAAAAAAAAGGTTTAGTGAGATTATCTTCATAAATGACAAAGTTATTAAATGTTTAATTAAAATTTTGACTATTTTTGAAAAACTTAAAGAATATATTATTTATTTGAAATATTTTGAAGATAAGGGATGTATTTCTCTAACATATTAGAAGAAAATTTGAATTGTTTATTAAAAACTTCAAAAGGCGTTTAAATATTTGTATTAATCAATAAAATGCTTAAGACTAAAAACGCATTTTGTAATCAAAAAAGAAAGGTTTATGAAATAATGATAATATTTTGCTGGACATTGAATATCTTCTACGTAAGAATCTATTTTTTTTAATTGCTCAGATCCTCTTTAGAAACTTGATTTTGAAAAAATCAATAATTAAATTCAAATAAAATTAACAGATTCTATTTGTAATTCAATTTAAGGACACATGTCATAGTGTGTGTTTAGATTACTGGTGATAAAATGAGGTATATTTAAATTACTCGTAGGCTTAAAATTAGAAAATTTCTTTAAAAAATTACTTCATTTTATTGTAAAATTATTTTTTTAATCGAAAATATATTGCATTTCTAGATAATATTTTTCTCTTATTGTTTTCCTAGCGGATTCCTTTTTGATGGGTAAGATACATTAAAAAATGATCTTTCCGATTCTGTAATTATTTTTTGTCTGAGTTTCATAGATTAAAGATAGATAAATTATTTAAAGAATTTCTTCAATACTCCATCTCAGTTTAACTTGGCAGCGTTGAGAAAGGTATACAATGTACCAATCTACTTGAAAAATAGCTCTACTTTTTTGTTTTGAATTTAAATCCAAGGAAATAGATAGAAATTTGTAAAAAAATTGCATACGTTGTAGAAATTAGATTGTTTTTACGTTGTAGAAATGTAATTATTTTTTAGACAAAGTTAATTAATACTGTCAATAGCGCAACGTTATGAAATTCCAGTTTGGCTGAAAACCGATTTTCGACGCCAACTTTTGTCATTGTTGTAACAATAAAATTATTACAACAAAGCAGATATATCCAAGTTGGCGCCCAAAACTAGTTTAACGTTTTTAATTAATATCTTTTTAATTAATTGCAATATCGGAATATAAATGGTCAAAACATGCATTGTCATCCAAACTAAACGTGTATATAAAATTTCAGCTCAATGGGAGGAAGATATCAGCTTCAAAATTGAGTTGCAAGATTCCACCCGAACAAATTACATACATACATACATACATACATACATACATACATTGTAAGTTAAATAAAAGCTTTTAATTAATAAAAATCGCTAAGTCCAAAAGTCCCCCCCCCCATACTACACTTGAGCCAATTTTCTCTCTTGCAGCATATTGATTAATACGTTTATAATCTCAAAATTAGAAATGTGTTTGCATTAATTTTAAGGAGTTCAATTCCATTTCATCTTTGCCTAAAACTGATTGCATCAGATTCTCATTTATTTTATATGCGCGTAAATGAATTATTTAAGCTTTTTAACTCTTTAGACGAGCCACTGATAACTTCTACGACTTATCTTACAGTTAAGAAATATTCAAGCATCATGTCACTTTTTATTTATTTTTTATTTTTTACAGTATAAAAAGAACAATAACCTTTTATAAAATCAGTATTATTAAATCCACATTTTATAACTGATTAAAAATAAATGAAATTGTTTTGTGATTTTTTTTAATCTTTTCTCCTGTGATATTTAATTAGTATTTTCTACATAAAACAACACATTTTAAATCGCATATTTCTAATAATCTTGTCAAAGGTTTCAAAGACAAAAAATGATTATATCTGGAAAATAAATTAATATTCATTCAATGTCTCAATCTTTTTATCAAACTCTTACTACAATATTAATCTAATACACTTTTTCTGCACAAGCAAGAGTCTCATCTTCTATCAAAAAAAGCATATCCCTGAATCGATCTACCAAAAGATAAAAAATATTTTCAATTAGTATATTTTGGTGATGTAATAAATATTCTAACACTTAAGTGACAGAAATGCGATTTCTCCTGCCGAGATAAAAATTTCTCATACTTAAATTTCGAATTTTATACAGAAAGGAAATAATGCAGATAAATACTTTAAACATTTATGATATTGAAGAAAATCGTATTTGTTCACAAACAGTTGATAAGGATTTTCATTCCTGCATAACTTTGCTTTATTTATGACGTATAATAAGATTCAAAAGTTTTATGATATCACGTTCCACGATAAGCCATTTTATCCCCAAGTATTGGTGAGTTACATAAAGTTAATAAATTCAATATCTAATGTCAGAATACTATTTGTGCTTCCTTTCTTCTTTAATTTAATTTCTCGGAAATTTGCATTAAATTTATAGACGCTGGTCAATTGAATTTTGTTCAAACCAAAATTCTTAAGATTTAAAGCGAAGAATTTAGTTGGCTTTATTTCAGTTTAATTTATATCTAAACGTATTAATATATATATATATATATATATGTGTGTGTGTGTGTGTGTATAATACGACGATATTCGTTGGAGTGGATTCTTTAAACTGATATTGAAGAAACATTCTTGAGGTTAATTAAATCGGTTTATTATACATCTTGAAAACATTTAAGCAAGACAAGGACGACACATAGATGTACGTAATCACGAATAGACACACACAATACACAAACACTAGCTGCAGCAGACTACATGATGACAAGAGACAAGAAGCGAAAAGGCGCGCGTAACCGTGAGATCTGAGTTCTTACACTTGCGGTGAAGGTCGTACGACGCGCGCGAGCAATTATATTAAGATTAAGATTATGCGCGCGAGCACTTAGATTACGATTAAGACTAGGCGCGCGAACAATTAGATTAAGATGCGAAAGAACTAGGGAATGATTTAACGGGGTACAGTTAAAGAGAGTTAGAAGTCATTACATCCCCCCCCTGCGTAAGCCACGTGTATGCGCCAGGGTCCTTGACACACACAAGTATCTTACAGAGATATTAAATTTTAAATTAAAATGATTATCATTCGTGACTTAATTTTAATTCCTCAGGAGGATAATAAGTTCTCAATTTTGATACGTGAACAATTTCAGTAGATTTTTTAGTTAAATCATTGTGTGGGTTTGGTTATTTCATAATTTACATCTACAATTTTTGTACTATTTCATAGGGGCCTGAAAAAACTGGGGATAATTTCTACGATTTGGATAATTAAATTCTTCATACATTACAATGTCACCAGGTTCAAAGGGAGAATCAATGAAACGAGCATCATATTTAATTTTGTTTTTCTCATGATATTTACTAGTGTTTTCTTTTACTAATTTTCTGGCTTCTTCAACTGGAGGATAAAATTGATTTTGAGCTAATGGAGGTGTATATGGTAAACTGCCAAATAACAAATATGCAGGAGGGAATTTTGTGACTGAGTGATGTGTTAAATTATATTCATTAATTACTTGTTCTAAAAGTCTATGGAATTTTGGTAGGAGAAGAATTTACTTTACATCTTAATTTAATTACAATAGACTGATTAACACGTTCACATTTCACATTTGTCTGAGGATGATGAGAAGTAGTTAATAAATGTTTCACACTATAATTTCTTAAAAAGCGTTTAAATCTAGATGAGGTAAAAGCACCATTTCTATCCGTTAACAATTTACTGGGTATTTTTGAATTTGGAAAAGTTGTTTCAAACAATTTGCATAGGTTTCTGTTGTTTCACTTTTGGAAGGAAAAGTTCAAACATAGCAAGTTGCATGATCTATTATTAAGTGGAGAAATTTTTTAGTAGAATTATAATAATTAAATCCACCAACAGTATCAACAGAGATATATTCAAAATGTTGATCTGTGGAAGGTACAGCCTGTAAAAGGCCAAATCTTTTTTGCCTTTTCTTTTTATTTAATCGACAGACATCACAATGTTTAACAAATTTCGAAATATCTAAGTTAATATGAGGCCAGTAGTATTGAGGAGTAATATTAAATTTATCATTTTTTGAGTACCTGGGTGTCCAAATTGTTCATGAGCATTTTGCAAAATTTTTCTTCTTAATGAAAAAGGTACAACAATTTTTTTAAAACAGATTTTTCTTTTTAAAGACAATGACAACATCAACTTTCTTATATTTAGGATCATTTACATTGTCTAAATTTTGATATGTTTTTATCTCATCTAATTCAAGTAAATGTACAGAGTGTTGGATATATTGAGCAATAGGATGCCTCGATAACATGTCAGCTTCAACATTATTAGTCCCTTTTAAATATTTTACTTCCTAATCAAACATGCTTAGTTTCAAAGACCAACGAAATAACCTACCCCTTAAATTTTTCACATTTTTAAGCCAAGCAAGAGCAGCATGATCAGTGTGGATTATGAATTTTTTACCATGTAAATAATAATAAAACTTATCAAGAGCATCTACTATGACCAAACATTCCAATTCTGTGATACAATAATTTTTTTCATAGTCACGTAAAGTTCTAGAATGATAAGATATTGGATGAAGAGTACCTGAATTATATATCTGGCTGTTTTAAAACTGCACCAATTGCACTTTGAGAAGCATCACAGAATACATGAAGAGGTAATTTAGGATCATATAATTGTAATACAGGTTTAGTTGCTAATTTATTTTTTAACAATCCAAAGGCTGTTTGACATTCAGCAGTCTAATTCCATTGTGTATCTTTCTTTAAGAGTTGGTTTAAAGGTTCTCTAATTTTAGCATATGAATCAATGAATTTTTTATAAACATTTACAGAACCAAGAAAACTTTGAAGTTGTTTAACATTTTTAGGGGGCTGTAATTTTTTTAATAGTTTCAATATTTTGATTATCTGGTGCAATGCAACCTTCTTTAATTTCATAGCCTAAAAAATTTATTTTATTTTTTGCAAAAACACATTTTGAAAATGTTAGCTTAATGTTTTCCTGCTCACAAATTTTGAATACTTTTCTTAAATGAGCTAGTGCTCCCCTAAAGAATTTGAAAAAATAACAATATCATCAAAATAGTGACAAGCAAAATTTGAACATTTATGTTTAGTTAGAATTTTACGAATAATGCGATTAAAAATTACAGGGGCATTTCGAAAACCAAAGGGGAGAACTTGAAATTCATATAAACCTTCAGTTGTGATAAAAGCTAATTTTTCTTTATCGTGAAGAGGAATGTGCCAGTAACCACTTGCAAGGTCAAGAATAGAAAAAATTTTAGCATTATTTAATTTATCTAGCAGGGAGTCTATTCGAGGTAAGGGTTCTGCATCTGCTTTACAAATTGCATTCAGTTTCCTGTAGTCAATGCATAGTCTTGATTTTTTGTTTTTCACCTCTTTCATAAGCTAAAGTAACAGGGGAAGAATAACAACTAGTTGATTCCTTAATTAAACCTGCAGCTAGTAAATTTTGAATTTGTTTATTAATCTCATCCTCTGAAGTAGCTGATGTTCTGTATGCTCTCTGAGAAATTGGGGGATCAGATGTTAAATTAATTCTAGGGGGTTCCATTCTTATTTTACCAACATCATGTTTATTTTTTGAAAAAAAACATGGGAATATTCTGAAATAAGTTGCACCAGGTTAGGAGATAGTTCCTTAACAATCAGAGGTGAAAAGATATCCTCTGAGGTATTGACTAAATCTTCCTGATTAGGTTTGTATATAGGTTTGTTTATATTTTCCTGTATGTGTAAATACATTTGTTTGTTGATTTTGCTAGAATTATTTACAATATTTTGTCCATTTTGTAGCAATTGGTTATATTCACAATCAATCATAAATTTGTATTGGCTACACTCTGGTAGTCCTAGGATAATATAAGGTAAACTACTATTAATAATATACAGATTTACATTTCGTACAATTTGTCCTATTCTTAGAAAAGTTTTGCATAGTTGATTTAATTGAAAATTGACATGGGCTTGGTTAATAGGTATAGGCTTAGTTCTTTGTTTTGTTAGTTTAAGTTTATTTACAATATCTGCAGAAATTAAAGATAAAGTGGATCCAGTGTCAATAACAATATTTACATTATTTTTATCTGTAAAAGGTAAAATGTCCAAGTTAGCTAGGCTCGGCAATGGTGAGACGTGTCCGGACACTTGTAATTGTCAATATGCTGGGCCAGGAGCCTCAGCAGAAGGTTGTTGTCTCTGGTTTGGGATTTGTTGATTACTAACAGGGTTCCCCGAGTTCTGAGAAGCAGTGTTAGTAGCCAACGATGAGTCACAAGTAAATGGGGTTTGTCTTAATTCGGTTTGATTGAAAGGACATTGCTGCTTCCAATGGTAAGCATTGAGAATGCCTTGTCGAGTACAAAAACTACATGGTGTTGGTGGCATTCCATTTTGAAAATGTGTGTGGTGGTTGGGTCTAAATCCTCGATTGACAAAATTGTGAGCCTGATGATTTGGGAGATGTTGGGGACTCATTCTGTTAAAATTTTTAAAATTAGGTCTAAAAGAGTTATTTGGAGGTCTGTAAGCATTTTGTTTTGGTCTATAACTATTTGGTTCTGGTTTAGTTGCTTGTGTTTTCATTAGGCGGGTAGCTACCATGAGCCATTCTGTAGGTGTGGTGGGAGGGTTAATGGCCATTAATTGTTTAATATTGGTGAGCATTCCATCAGTGAGTCCTTCCAAAATGAGTTGGGGTGATAGATCTAATTGTCTACCACAATTTAGTTTCTGGTGAAAATATCGGTCTAAATTATTCCTTAGCTGGTGTTGGGAGAAATCTGATAAATTTACTACGTTAGGTTTTAAGAAATTTTCAATAAGGGTATTACACAGATCGTCAAAATTAGAAATATTAAGGCAAGAATTAATATAATGTGTTAGAGCAGAACCTTTAAGGTATTTAGAGATACTAAGCATTTTCCAATCATTGTCTTTATTACTAATTTTGCATGCATTATTAAAATACTCTAACCACGCTCCTATTCTCATTCCATTTTCAGGGTCAAATGCAATTAAAAAGGGTTCACTGGGAATTTTTTTGATTAGTATTACTATTTACAGCTAAATTGGGTTGTGGTTCATTATTTGCCATTTTACATCCAGATCTGAAAATCATATATAAATTAAAATTTTAAATAATTCTTAAAAATTTTGAAGTACAAAATAAAAATACCAAAAATATAAAATTAAAATATCAACACAAATCAAAAATTTGCAGTTACTAATAATCAATGTTCAAATATCAAATATGAAAAAATTTATATTTCTTATTTAAATAACTATTGTTTTATCACACTTCAAAACAAGCATTGCAATGCTATTAAAAATATGCCAAATAAATAATAATTAAAATAAATTTAAAGTGAAATAAATCAACTCTAAATATGCAGTATTAATTATCTTAAAATTTGAAAAAGAAACAGATCGATCTACTGATGGCCATTTCTTGCGCATATTATGAAAAGCGTTGGGCACATAGACGTGAAATTTCACTTTTTAGTTGTGAGCACAATTCCTTAGATTTTGAATCTTCTTGCAGACATCGCGCACCACATAAAACACAGCGATAATTAGCCATTTTTCTTTTTTTGTTTTTCACAACGGTGAAGCACATAATTAAAGGGAATTTCCCCGTACTTGTTTAGCAGGCGAACAGGGGAATACCCTTCCGAGGCTTCACTTCGTTCACTTTCACATTTCATTAGTAGAATTTTCACTTCCCGCGTTCCCAGCAGGCTATTTGATCCTGTCGGCTAATTGTAATACGACGATATTCGTTGGAGTGGATTCTTTAAACTGATATTGAAGAAACATTCTTGAGGTTAATTAAATCGGTTTATTATATATCTTGAAAACATTTAAGCAAGACAAGGACGACACATAGATGTACGTAATCACGAATAGACACAGACACACAATACACAAACACTAGCTGCAGCAGACTACATGATGACAAGAGACAAGAAGCGAAAAGAGCTGCGTAACCGTGAGCTCTGAGTTCTTACACTTGCGGTGAAGGTCGTACGACTCTTTTGTAACAGGAGTCGTGATTGGATGCAAATGCGCGCGAGCAATTAGATTAAGATTATTCGCGTGAGCAATTAGATTACGATTAAGATTATGCATGCGAGCAATTAGATTAAGATGCGAAAGAACTAGGAAATGCTTTAACGGGGTACAGTTAAAGAGAGTTAGAAGAAGTCATTACATATATATATATATATATATATATATATATATATTATATACATATACATATACGTATAATATGTGAAGGACCACACTCATCCCATGATTGTCCTCATAAGATGGCAGCACCAATAAGTAACATGACACGTGACCAGAAGAACACGCATCAGAGAGAAATGTGCTTTGCCATCCCCGAAAAAACAAAAACAAAAACGACGTAAGACTTGTTGAAGACATAATGGTAACGACGTGCGTAATTTGTTGTCAAAAGCAAGGATATATTTGTTAGTAATCTTGTTAGTTGTGTTGTGTGTTTTGTTACTGTGTTAATTCTTTTCTGCTGTTAAAATAAATATTTTTGTTAGCTAGTTCTTAGTTTATTCCGCTAACTTACAATTCCACGTTCTCAAATTTTTTCTTCATAAATTCCAGATCTATTTTCTGGTTAAAATCACAAACAGCAAAAGTATGTTATATTTTTGCATAGGGAAACGAAATACAGGTCATCAAAATGCAGTAGCAAACAGCACAAACGATCTTATCAATTGGTATGTCTTTCCAGTCAACGCACTATTTAAAAGAGCATTAATAATTAATATGTGAATCTCCGAATCGGTTACTCTGTGACTTTTGCAGTCAGACAAACTAAAATCTATTTCTCGTAATTTATGAATCAGTTATGAACCCTTCGAAGTTTAGAAAAGTTACTTTATTAGAAGAAAATTTAATTTTTTACATCTTTTAAATTCAGATGTTGAAGAATAATGGACGTATAAGGGAATATCATTAATTTTTCTTTACCTACAGTTCGGGTAAAAGTGAACTAATGACTGTTTGCTTTTCTTCTCCTTTATTTATAACTTTCAGCTAGGAATGTTGAGCTTTCGATTCGCAAATATTTTCCTAAATTAACTAGGAATTGCGAATGTTACATTTAACTCGCTCCGATCTATAAAATGTACTTCTATTTTTTTTTTCAATAAGTACCGTTGTCATTTAAATTGATCATATAAAATTTTACGTTTTTTTTTTTCTGAAATGAGTAAATTACAATGTGCTTTGATATGTTCCAAACAAAGATTGCAGATGTTTTTTTTCATGAAAGCCAGGGATATTTTCAAAGTATTCCATTTTATATCAATTTCCTAAAGATATAAGTTTTTCACAGCTTCACCTCTTCAGTTCATTAACGCCCCTTACTTTTCTTCGAGTTTTCTCCCACACCCCTTTTTCTAAATGGTAACTAGTAGTTGGGTATGACTCATATATTGGAACCCTACGGTCTGTACGGGTGGTCTTCAAACTTTGTTGACTCATGAAACCCTCAAACCTACAAGGTGTTTTATTCTCATTATTAGAAGAATATATCTTGGAATAATATTTAAGGTAGATCAAACCGTTAGGGCAAACTTCGAAATTATCGGCATCAAAACAATTAATTGAAAATATACTACACTTTCCATTTTTCAGAAATCAAGATATTTGAATCGTTAGAGTATAGTGCTTTTATGGTGTACGAAAAAACTTCTAACTCTTGTTGTTTTGTGTTTAAAGAAGCTCCAAAACAAATTCCGCCATTCCCCATGTTTGATTTATGTTATAGGTAATATGGGCACAATTGCCGGAAATTTACCTTTTTCCAACATAATTGTATTTTTGCACAAATTACATGTTTGGAAAATGATAAGAAGTAAAATTAAACCTTTGTTTTTGAACAAATTGTGTCACAAAAAAAGCCCAAGTTTTATCTACAAATTAAAAATAATTGAATGGTAAAAAAAGCAGATAAACTATTATAGAAACTATACAAACTTAAGGGGAAGAAACGTTTAATGAGGACTTGCACTTGAATCATACGCTACGTTTATTGCAAAAGAAGGAGTCACCTTCTAAGTCGACTTATTCTTTATGCAACCATGTAGAACAAGAGTCGCAACATTGCCCCCATCCCCCTGTCCTTGATTTTTATCATTATAGTTAAAACCACAAAAGGAACAAATGCAGGGTCATTGTGTTTGCAAACCTTGATACTGCTCTGCGTTTTGTATCAATACCTTCCCTATGACCTCTGTTGGCAAAGCCTCAATACGAATGCACCACACACAACTCAAAAACCATTAAGTGTAAGGGTATTTGCTTAAATGAGTCCATAATACCTTAGGACCCATATTTACCAAGTTCACCCTATATGTACTTTCTGTACATACAAATAAGGGAAAATTTTTCATTTGACGTTAATTTGTTTATAAAGGTGGATAATGAATTTTAAAATTATTTTGTAAATTATTAAGACTTAAAATTGTTATTATTTTTTTTTTAGTAGATCTAATAATTCTAGTCAGTTTTGACATCACTGTATTCAAAGTTTTCAATGCTGTACCATTTTTAATTTCTCTTTTATAAGGTTTTTATTCATTTTTTATATAATTAATTTTTCTATAATTAATAATTCTTCAAATATTTTTTCAAGTTGGCAAAGTGGAATATTGTACTTTTAGTATCCATCCTAATGATAGGAATATGCAGGAAAAAAGAATCTTTTAGAATTATGCTTTATACAATAGAGAAACTATTTAGATAATCTTGGAATAGATTAGAAGAAAAAAACCACGCTTATTTCACGTATATTATTGTATACAATAAAAAAAATATGCACTTGAGAAAAATTTACAAATTTTTCTTTGAAAATTCTTCAACAGTTCAATGCAATGTAAAATGTACAAAAAATATGTAACAATTATGCAATCGTAAATTTATTCAAAGTGCAAAGCAAAATTATCATGATTAAAATGACCGTTTTATCTTATAGTAAACTAGCCGTTACCCAACCACTTTGCTGGGTATTTCATGATATATATATATATATATATATATATAGTATCATAAAATGAAAAAATACACAGTATTATAAAATTGACAGTACTAAAATATACCACTAACAAAACTAGAAAATTAAAACCAGATTTCAAGAAACACAATAAAAAAAAATGATGGAAAAATATATTGTACTAGATTTAA
This sequence comes from Trichonephila clavata, assembly GCA_019973975.1. Classification (NCBI taxonomy): domain Eukaryota; kingdom Metazoa; phylum Arthropoda; class Arachnida; order Araneae; family Nephilidae; genus Trichonephila; species Trichonephila clavata. The sequence goes on from BMAO01010948.1 coordinate 13,155, forward strand.
CTAAGCATATGTATAGCATGAAACAGAGTTAGACCTTTAAAATGTAAGAAACCAGAAGATTTAATGGACTAAAATGAAGACCTATTATGATTTCTAAAGCTGTTGCTGAATTAGGACCAGCAAAATTAGGGTTAAATATATTTTACCGATCCAACACTTCCCCATTCAGCTGAAATTTTAAACATAATAGAAAAACATAACCAAATTGAAAAGTTATTCCTAAAACCAACCACGTGCAATTTGCAAGCGACAGAAAAATATAATAAAATTAATATAAAATATGAAAGGAAATGAAATTTTAACAATATAAAAATAAAAAAATAAATAACATTTTTTTTAAAAAACAAACAAACTAACTAACGTGAAAAAATACAATTCACAAGAAGGCGGAAAAAAACCTCAATAAAATCGAACGCATCCATGCTAAGTGATGTTAAAAATTACGTGTTAAGTTGGTAACACCAGAAACAAAAATTAGTGTCGCCACCTAGGTAGTTTTATTGTTATTAAACTAATCAAACAAAAACAAATTGAAAAAAAACTAAAAAAATTAGAAAAAAATAATAATTAAACAATAAAAAGGAGAATTAGAGAGATAACTTCAAAATATATTTAAAAATGAATTTACTTGGATAATTGTATTCCAAGCAATTATTGCAGAACAGCTTACAATTATTTTGTTTAACATCATTATGTGTAGCTAAATCGTTGTTTCTTTTTATAAAATTTAAGATAATATTTCTAAAAATAGATAGGTGTAGGTTACTGCTCCAAAAACGCATTTTAATAATGTTAAAATCAAAAGAGTCTCTTTTATCAAAAATATTACTAATTAGTATATTATTCTTAACATTTAATTGTAGGTCTAAAAAATTTGCAGAGTCATTATTATATTTGGTTTTTAATAATTTCAGATATTGGGGATAATATTTAAAACTAGGAACATAATTTACTATATTACTAAAGATGATTAAGTCATCTATGTATCTAAAATAGTAACAAGAATCGAAACCAATGCTATCATATTCATAAAAATGCAAATAAATGTTGGCTAAACAGTTACTAGCAGGACCTCCTTGTGGAAGACCTTTAATTTACTGGTAATAAAAGTTATTGTGAAAAATATAATTTTTATTTAGTACTAGATGAATAATAGAAAGATATTTATAATAATTAATTAGTATATTCAAAGAATATTTTTTATAGGCTATTTTGAGACTTTTAACCATGTCCCCAATATCCGTGGAATTAAATAAATCTTCAAAGTCATAGGTGTGAATAGAGATAGTTTTTTTACCTTGCATATACTTAATGATATTTAAACTATTCTTAACTATAATCGAATTATGAATACTGTCTAATGTAGATTGAATAATCTTTTGTAGCTTTCTACCCGGAAGTGTAATATTTGTTTTAAAGCCGTTCGTTATAGTTCTAAATTTAATAGGATTTTAATGAAATTTTGGAGTTAGGAATCTATACAAATAAATAAAAATGAAGTGTCTGTTTGTAATTTCAAATTAGCAGCTTTTTACTTAATGCACTAAAAATATATACGGTACTCATAAAAAAAACCAATTTTTAAAAATTTTGTCTCTCTGTCTGTTTGTCTGTGTGTCTGTCTGTTTGTTCCGGCTAATCTCGGAAACGGCTTGTGCGATTTTAAAAATTCTTTCACTAATGGAAAGCTACATTAACGGGGAGTAACATAGGCTATATTTTATTCCCGTATTCTTACGGGAACGGAAACTATACGGGTGAACGTGAAACTGAATACCAAGATGAACGCCAAATTGAACGCCAAGCTGAGCTAATGAAGTCGTTGTTTTGGTTACTGGCGACCGATGCTCTTCATGAGACATAATAGTGTTACGCGCACATGATAATACGCTGACACGTGCCATAATTTTTTTTATGATAGTTATCTCACTGTTCAGTTAAGTAGAGCGTCGGCTGTTTCGGATGCACTTTTAAAAATAATAAATCAAGGCTTCATAAGCAAAAAGCAATGCAAGAAACAAAAAATTGATAAATCTTACGGTTAGTTTTTAATCCTTTTTTTTTTATTTACATTTTTAGTCACATTTAAACAATAGTTATTATAATCCCAATCTATTTCTATACAAATAAAAAAAATGAAGTGTATGTTTGTAATTTCAAATTAGCAGCAATTGTTTGCGGGGCGGGGGTTTAATGGGCGTTAGAAATTCCGATTTTTAAGTTATTAGACGTACAGTCTTGAAACTTAGTAAGTAGATTCCTCTCATAGGTTAGAGATACGCTACAAAATGGGTTTCGTGAAAATTGCCCTCAATTGGCGTTGCGGGACTTAAGGGGCGTTACAGATAATTATTTTCATTTTTAAACTATTAGACGCACAGTCTTTATATTTGATAAGTAGATTTCTTTTATAGAGTAGTGATCAGCTATAAGAAGGTTTTGTGAAAACAGACCTCTAAATGGCGTTGCGGGGGATTTAGTGGCGTACTAGATAAATATTTTCGTTTTTAAACTACTTCACCTCCCAGCTTGAAAATTGGTAGGAATGTTTCTTTCATGGAGTAAATATCCGCTACAAAACACGTTTGGGAAAAATTGACCCCCAAGGGGTGTTGCGGGTGTTAAGGGCAGATATAAATAATTATTACTATTTTTAAACTATTAGACGCACAGTTTGAAATTTGGTGAGCAGATTCCTCTCATAGGATAGAGATACACTACAAAATGTGTTTTGTGAAAATTGACCACTAGGCCGCGTTGCGGGGTTCAAGGGGAATTATTGATAATTTTTTTTTTGTATTTTTAATTTATTGGACGCACAGTCTTCAAATTTTGCTAAGCAGATTCCTTTCATAGTGTGCAATTCTCCTACAAAATTGGTTTTGTCAAAACAGACCCAGAAGTGGCGTTGCGGGGGCTCAAGTGGCGTTATAGATAATTATCCCCATTTTTAAACTATTAGACGTACAGTCTTGAAATTTGATAAGCACATTCCTTTCGTAAAGTAGAGAACCGCTACAAAATGGGTTTCGCGAATATGAACTACTAAGTTTAATTTCGGGAGATTAAGAGGCGTAATTGATAAATATTTCCATTTTAAACTATTTGATCATCCTGCTTGAAAATTTGTAGGCATGTTCCTTTCATGGAATAGAGTTCCTCTAACAAAAAGTAAAACGAGAATTGACCCCCAAGGAGGGTTGCGAGGGGTCAAGAGGAATTACAGAAAAAAATTCCTGTTTTTAATTGTTAGACCCATATACTTGAAATTTGTTAAGCATGTTTTTTTGTTGAATAGGGATCCACTAAGAATGTATTTTAAGCAAATCAAGTTCTGGGGGAGGGTGCAGGGGGTTACTTGGACGTATTGACAAAAAAAATTACTTTCTTCGAGCTACAAGGACTATAATAATGAAATTTGGTTTGCATTTTTCTTTTGTTGAGTTGAAATCCGCTAAGAGCGGTTATTTTGGAAAACGGCTCTCAACGGGATTACGGGGATATTGATAGTAAAACTTTTGTTTTTTTTCTGTTAGATTTAGACTTGAAATTTGGCTTGCATGTTCAATTTACGGAGTAGAGATCCACCGAAAATTGGTTTTGCGGGAATCCACTTGGTTTTTTGGTTACGAAAGAGCAATTATCATTGTATGCTTCAATTTTAGAGATTTTTAGAAAACACAAATTAGATGAGTTCTGCCCCCTTTTTTTTATCAACAGGGGACAGTTACATGTATAAGTATATTTTTCAATACCATCGAATTCTTAATGCAGGACTTAGATATCAATAATTTATACATATATATATAAGCAGTAAAAATGTATAAAACATCATGAAATTCCCAGCGAAGCGGGCGGGTAACAGCTAGTATATATATATAATTAAATAAGATCTAAAATAAATTGCCTATATAAAACTTAACTTTTATTTTCCGTTACATCTTCTAGCCTTAAATTAAACAGCCAATTATTTTTCCGAACAGGTGGTCTAAGCGAAAAATTTCTAATCACAAATCATTAGTTTTAATGACCCGTATGTCATCATTAACTTTTAAATATAGCTCCTAACTAAGAAAGGTACTTAAGATATCTGGACATAAGTGGTAAAGGCACTTAGACTTTTTTTGGATTCATTTTTTCTCAGCGTAAAGTCTGTCGATTGCTCGCTGAATAAAACCGTTTTTAAAAGAGCTTGATGTTCACTTATATATATAATTTTTGAAATCTAAATCCTAGGTATAAGATTTCTACTTCATTGAAAATATACTTATGCTCTTGATATAAAAAGGACAAAACCTCTAATTCATAATTTCTAATAATCTCTACACATGAAGTATAATTAATTTTTTGATCTCTCTCGCAAGCCAAAAATCAAGTGGATTCCCGCAAAGCCTATTTTCAGCGGATCTCCACTTCTTAAAATAAACACACGTGCCAAATTTCAAGTCTAAATCTTATAGATCAAAAAAGGAATTTGTATTATCAATTCTGCCCGTAACCCCTTTGCGAGTCGATTTCCAGAAGAACCGTTCTTAGTGGATTTCAATACAACTAAAGAAAAAAGCAAGCTAAATTTCATTGTTATAGTCCAAGTAATTCGAAATCGGGAAATTTTTTTGTCATACGCCCCAGGAATCCTCCGCTTTCTTTAAGAATCAATTTCCTTAAAATCCTTTCTTAATGGATCTCCATTCAACAAAAGAAACATGCTTAACAAATTTCAAGTATTTAGGTCTAACAATTCAAAACCAGGAATTATTTTCTATAACTCACCTTGACATTTCACAACCACCTCTGGTGCCCTATTTTCGCTCTTTCTCAGAGGAACTATATTCCATGAAAGGAACATGTCTACCAATTATAAAGCAGGTTGGCCTCATAATTTAAAACGGAATAAATTATCTACAACGCCTCTTAATCCTCTTCAACACCAGTTGGGGGTTGAATTATGTTAAATCAATTTTGAAACGAATCTCTATTTCATAAAAGGAATGTGTTTACCAAATTTCAAGACAGTACGTCTTATAGTTTAAAAGTGGAAATAATTATGTATAACGCCTCTTAACCCCCTCAACGCCACTTGGGGGTCGATTTTCGCAAAATCCATTTTGTAGTGGATCTCTACTCCATAAAAGAAATCTGCTTACCAAATTTCAAAAATGCACGCGTAATAGTTAAAAAATGGAAATAATTACCTATTTTTTCCCTTAAGCTCCCGCAGCAACCCTTGGGAATCGATTGTCAAAAAAATTATTTTGTAGTGGATCTCTACACTATAAAACTAATATGATTACCAAAATTCAAGACTGTACGTCTAATAGTTAAAAATGGAAATAACTATCTGCAATGCCCCTTAAACCCCCTTAACATACCTTAGGATTCTATTTTTTCAAAAAAATCCGTTCTTAGCAGATCTCTACTCCTTAAAAGGAACCGGTTTTCCAATTTTCAAAACTGTAAGTTTAATAGTTGCGGAGATATCCTGATGAATGAGTGTGTGTGTGTGAATCACCTTTTTCCTTTATATATATATATATATATATATATATATATATATATATATTACCAATTAATGCACTCTAAAGCTCATTCGCATTCCACATTTTAAATGAGCAATCGACCTTCTCAAGAGACTAAAAAAATTTAATTAAGTTATTGAGCACTGCAGTTAAGAAAAACACATACTTCAGCACTAATAATACAAATAAAAATACTCTTAGAAACTGATGATTGTAATGTATATTTGTGCATGTGAAGACATAAAATGGTAAGCATTCTTTAAAGTAATAAAAGCAATTGCAATAAAAACAATGTTTACCCTTTTTCTTAGTAAGTGATTAAAATACTTCTGCATTTAATATTAAGCACCTCAAAGAGAATTCGAAGTCAAGGGTACTGTGATAATATACTGTTGCGTGTGTGTGGTGTTATAACATAATAATAATAATATTCTGGATTCCTATAAAATTGTCTTTTCTTGGATTTATTGGTAACAATAACTTTCAACAATAAACGTATCAATCTTTAACAAATTAAACCATTACATTAATTAGACTGAAACTAAAGATTCTAGTAAACAACTGCACCTGAACTCCGAAGCCAAGAATTACGAGTAATCATCAGCACATCTAGTTATGCTGAAGCCAAGTTCAAGATTCCAACTCAGACAAAATCCGTTACATATGGTTTCCATCGAGATAAACCACAGGGGTTCTGAGGGGGATGTCAACTACGCTCCACTCACTCAGACCACTCGATCTATAACTTACAACAATATAATTAGCATTTGCTGTTTAAACGCGGATTGAAATTCTTAGATTTTTCTCCTATTTCTATAACTGCAGGGAAGTAAAAAAAGTAGGCTTTCGAAGTAAAATGACCTCAGGATTGTAATTCCCCCCCCCCAAATATGTTTTTCTCAAGGTCATTCTGTTAGATTAATTCCGTTCCCCCTTAAACATGACTTGAAGCACGTATGTGCTTTTAACACTTTTGTTGAGGCTAATCTCTACCCAAGTGCATCTCTTGTAATGGTACCCGAACTCATTTTTTAAAAAGGAGTAAAAGTTTCAAAAAGTCACTTAAAAAAGAGGCTGTCCGGCACCAAATTTCTGTTTCTTCTCACCCTCATGGACGGTCTGACCCGCATTGGAAATATGGATTTAAATGAACTTGGTCATACTAACTTCATAGCAAATTTCAATCTATTTTGCTTACGCATTTATAATTTTCTTATTCATTTTTTACACGTATGTACAGCTCGTATGTACAGCTTGTGTGTACAACTTTCTTCCGCATGTACATCTTTCTTCCATATGTACCGCTCATGAATCCCTAGACTTCCAGGGAACACAATTTGAAGACCTCTTTTTTATTCCATCTCAGCTAAATGAACAGAATTATAACTATCTCATCCACAACTTCTTAGTTCGTTGATATCCAAAAGTATTTATCATTTGAAATTTCTTATGTACTATTCTGTTTCCCAATAAAACGACGAAAATATATTTTTGCTTACGAGTAATTTTTCTTAAATAAACTCCTTCTGCTCCTTACTCGATTTATTTTTATTTTTATTAACTGGGGAACCCTTTTCAATTACTTTATGCACGCATCATCAAAAATCACAGGGGGATCAATCTTAATTCTGCTTTCATTATTTTTCAAGTTTTCTATTACATAACTGGATTTCGTTGTTCGTATCCATAATTTCTTCACTAAAGAAATCGAACAAACACTCAGATGAGCAAAAAGTTCCTTTTTCCCCTCAAACAATTTTGAAGAAGATGATATTTAAGTTGGATTAATGGGAGTGTATACGATAGATTAAAATTCGTTATGATGACATTACTGGTGCATTACAGTTTCCTAAAAGTAAATAAATTTGGTGTAGGATTTTAAGATATTCTAACTATACATTAAAAAGGAAATACAATCGATTTAATGAAAATTCCGTTAACTAATTAGAATAGAATCTAAATATAAATAAGCATTAATGTTAGAAAATATCTAACTATGGGAACAATATTGGATTTTTGGTTTCGTATCGTTATCTGCGTCTATCTCTTTCTCTCTGTATATATATATATATATATATATAGATATGTCAGGTTTGAAAAGATTAGCTTTAAAATTAAGGGAGTAAGAAATAAAAATAGAGCGAACTCTTTATCATCGCGTAAGGATTTGTGGGTAAATAAGTCTATTTAAAGGTGGAGCGAGCGCTGACGAAGGCGAACGCGTACTGGAGAGAAGTAGCTGGTGGACTCCTGCCCGGAATACCGTCTATTGTTCTATAGTATGGCACGCGAAAGGGACGCCATGTTGGATTGGACGAAATAAATACGAGTTAACAATAGAAGATGTCTCATCATTTAACCCGCAGGCCTGGGGCCTGTCATATATATATGTAGGAAAGGAGTGCAAGTTTTCTTTTACTTTTTTTGATTTTTATTGTAAGAGATGGCACCACTAATCGAAACCACGTGAGTTTTAGCTGCGCGATACGATGAGGTCATGTATTTATAAAGGGGACAGAAAAGAAAAACTGAGAGTTGCACCAAAGCTTGAACGAAGGCAGGTCAGAGGAAATCGGTCTCTCCGTTGTTTTGAGAAAGAATACGTGTTTTCGGAATTAGTACGGTGTTATCTCGAATAATTTAAAACCCCTTGTAAATAGTAAATGTTTTAGTTGTGTTATTAATAAATTAAGTTATTTTAACTCTGCGTGCTTATTTTAACATTAAAATCGAACCTTCCCCTAGACGCCATCCCATATATATATATTATATAAATTTTTTAGAAAATTTTTTTTGGCTGAGTCAAAAAAAGATGAATCACAGATTGTAAAAATTCTTGGAAAATTTCATAGAAATTTAATTTCATATTTTAAGGCTAATTAGTTGAAAATAGTTTTTTAAGTAAATATTAATAAAATGAATTTTTATAATTCAAAAATTAAGATTCGTAATTTTCTAATAAATCGCTTATTTATCCATTCTAGAAAGAAAAAAAACATTAAAAAATCTATCTAAATATTCACAGTTCAGTATACAGAAACTTGCTAAGCCAATTTATCAAATTAACCGAAGTTAGTTTTAGAGTTTCAGACCAGTTAATTCGTAGAACACCTTCCTGAGAAGTTTCATTCGAGCAGGCAAATACTTTTCGATACGTTTTCGAATAAGTCACGCCACAGACAATTAATGGAAGGATAGGTGGATTACACGAACCACCCCGTCTCGCTAGAAAATCGTCTGCGCTAAATACTCTTTCAATACGAAATGTGTTAGCTCCATTAAGAGTTTAATGCTAAAGCCTCCTCAAACTGTAAGGTACTCAGACGAGATTTGTATCGTTTGCTCTACCCCCAGTTGAAATGAGCTCATCTGTCTTGTGAACAGCGGAATTGTTTACTTCGCTAAAGGGTGATTAGAGTTTGGTGGGGGGTGCAGTTTGTTAATTAAATATGGTTTACAAGTTGAAATCATTTCTCAAGTTTTCCTTTCCAAGCACTCATTAATTTTCCCTCTGCTATTCTAATTTGCCAAGGTTTTGGCAATCATTCACGAATTTCAACTTCAGAATTTTTTTATATATGTATATTTATGTATATATAATATATATATATATATATATATATATATATATATATATATATATATATATATATATATAACAGAATATGTGATGTATAAAACACAAACAATAGTAAAAAATATCACAAAATACAAAATATGAGATTGTGGATTTTTCGAGTGGGCTATATTTTAATTTTATATATATATATATATCTCTCTTTACATATATATGTTTGTTGTTATTTTAATTTAATGTTTAATATTTTATAAAATAAATTTATAATAAATTTTCCTTTTGACCCTTATTGTTTAAAAACAGTAAAAAAACATAAAAATCAAATAAATCACTTTTCATTCGAATTAGTAATTTTTTATTCGTTAGATTTAATCACCGCTTCAATAAGACTGTTGCAAATTAGATAATGTCAATATTGATTGATGCAAATCTGGAAACGCCAAAAAAGTTACACAGGAAATGTTTCCAGATGTGCAAGTACTATTTTAAATGTTAACAATTATAATTTTAAAAGTTAGCATTTAAATATTATTTAAATTATAAAAGAATATTCACAAAAAATAATTACGGTTTTCATAAAATAAAAAAAAAATCTGTATGCTTAAACATAAAATCACAGAATTCATTTTAAAAATCAATAATTATTTTTAATATGTAATGCATTCTATAGTTTTAATAATTGATTTATTATATCTCTGCTTAGTTAATAAACTAGTTTTCCTAATTCTGACTCAGCTAGTATTAAGTTAGCAAAGAAGTGAACTGTTATTATCCCAACAATTTGTATAATAAATGTTAAATTCTACAAACAAATTTTATTTAGCAAAATTGCTTATAAAATATAACAGAATTTAAGAAGTGAACTACTTAATTTATAGAATGTCATAATTTTGATTATGTAAGTCTCTTATTAACATCGATTTATATGTTTTTGGAAATTATTACAGCCCAAGTATAATCCAATACGTAATACTTTATAATAATTAAAAATATGCAGAGAATCTCAGTTTCTTCCAGTTAGTTTTTTATTGGTAGATGTGCTTTGTACAGCGTTAAAAATAAGTCGAGTAGAAAATAATATATTATAGCATTTTATTTGTAAAAAGGAGAGTTCATCAATTGATAAGATACATATCTTCGGTACCCCTATATAAATAACGAACAAAGCAGAAAGATTATCATTAAATTTAAAATGCAATCTCATCACAATTTTTTTTTCTATTTTAAGTAGTTTATTAACATTACTTCAGAAAATTATGAAAGTTTCAGCATGTAATTGAAACCAATACATATTCCTCATACAGCTAACGTAATTAATGTCATTTTCCGTAAGACAGAAAGATTAATTCGCCCGCATTAAAGGAATTAAGAAATTTGTCATTTTGTGAAAAATTAAATGTCGACGGTTGGGTGAGTTTGTAACAAAGATGTCTTCCAATCTCTGACAGCAAATAAATCAGTTTTATTTGTAAAAATTTAGTTTCAAATTTATTCGATAAAACTTTAAGGTTAGTTTTCATAAAGGTATGTATTTAAGAAATATATGGAAATAAAATGAATCTGATTAAATTATTTTCATAGAATTTGGAAAGAAGGAAATATTTATGAAAGTATTTACAAAAAAATACTACTTTTGCGTGTGTAAATGTGTATGTGAGTGAGTGAGAGATAAAGAGGAAAGTTTTTTTTTAATAAATTGCACACACACACCGTCCTCTTTGTAAAATGTTATACCAGATATTTTGACATAATATTTTTATAACTTAATTGAAAGAAAATGTATTCTTTCAATATAATCATTGTAACTATGTGACAGCAATTATTTTTTATCTCAAGATATGTGTTGAACATTTTTGTCATTATTTTTGAGATCGGTATAAATTATTCATTTCAATTGCAGCAAACACAGTGTTCTTAAAGAAATTCTTTGTAATTCATAGAATTCAATGAAATAAGCAGCATCTTAAGTTAAGGACTGAGGAGAAAAATAAATTATTTCGTAGCTCTGACTTAAACTTCTCATTTGGGGCCACCAGTAAGAGCTTCTACTGCTTTTTCTGCGCTCTATGCTCAGCATTTTTGAGATTATCAGATAATAACCATTAAGTAAAGATGCAGCAACATGCAATATATCTTATTCGATCTTATCCAATCCAAGGGAGAGACACATTCAACATATTCACTTTATTTACCCAATACATTTAATTTTATTTATGATGATGTGATAACTTGATTATTACATGAAAATGTCCATTTATATAATTTTAGGTTGATGTTGAAACTAATATTAATTATTATCTTAAGTATACAATTGAGAAAAAATAGCGCTTGTTTATTAAAAAGCCCATATATATGCAGTTAATTATTCCCTTCTAGATAGATTGAAATCATTAAAACACACATAATGGAACATACAAAAACAGATATTATAATTTAATAAATATATTGGAATTTAAAAATATGAACCCTTCAGTTATAAATATTGTGGATTTAGGGCAGCTCTGGTATATGAAAAAATGTATTATTGTTTTATAAACACATGCAGTTAATTATTCTTTAATATAGAGACTGAAATCATTAAAACGTATTAACATTTTAAAGATAATGAAAGACACATAAACAGATAGTGAAATTTAAAACATATAAAAGAATTTAAAAAAATTATTAGAATTTAAAACTATGAATGTTGTAGTATAATAAACACACACATTTTTGATTTAAGAATAATTTATAAATTTTAATTAAACGAATTGAATATATATATATATATATATATATATAATACATTTATAGAAAACTAAATTTATTCACTAAGCATATATTTTTCTACAACAATTTTGTTTATTTTTTATGATAGAAAATATAACACTCTAAATACTAAAAGATGTTCCAATCAAAAAGTGAGCATATTTTTGAATGATGACAAAAATATTTTTAGCTTTATTTCCACTCATTTATTCTCAGACCGAGAAAATAATTATTCTATAGCACATAAAATAACTTGTAGAAAGATACACCGGCTGAATTACTACACTTAAATAATAATATTTCTCTTTAGAAAAATGGGGGAAAAATACTTCAGTAATAAATTAGGTTAAGGTCTAGTTTTGCTCCACTTTACAGCTTGGTCTAAATTTAGCTTCATAAATGCTTTGGCATGCCACAGCACTGGAGGGAGAGATTTACGAATTTTCAAATACTCAGCCGAGAGATAGCACAAAGCGGAAGCGCTGAAAGGCGAGAAAAAAAAGACAGCACAATCATAATTCTGTCACAGACTTCGCAGAGGAAAAGACGACAAATTGCCCCTTGGCACACGAAAACAAAACAACATACCATTTTGGCAAGGGAGACGGAAGAACGTATGTGACTGAGGTGTTCGTAGTTTTCTTTGAAATACACTGGCAACTTTGAAAGTGACAGGATTTTCTTTTCTTCCTTTTTTTTTTCATTGAAAAAATAAATATCTGCATGCACATACAATTTTTTCCTTCTCGTTTTGAGTATGTGTTTCAGAATATATATTTTTTTCTTGTATTATTTTTTGTGGCGAAGGACTTTTAGCTATCTTGTTTGTCAATCTGGTTAAATACAAAATGCTTTTATAAAAACCATGATAATTAGAAATAAATGTTTGAGAACTTCAGCTTACTGATACAAATAATGAATATTAAACTAGTTTAGTGTTGTGTGTGCTAATAAAATATAAGTAATAATATTGGGGAAAGGTATATATATATATATATATAAAATGGCTGCTTTTTTACCATAAGGAAATAATTATTATTATGCATCACTGATTTTTATATACTACTAATAGTAACTCAGTGTTCTCTTTTTCAAATGGTAATATATGAATTTGTAAAAAAAAAGCCAGTGTTCTGTGAATAAAATATTGAACAAAGAATAAAACTCAATAGATAATTTGATACATTTTATTTTATTTATTTATTTATATTCGAACTATATATTTTTGCAATTCTATTGCCATAGTAGCCTGACAAATTGAAATAATTTAATAATTTACTAAGAAGAACATATGAAGTATTCAGATTTTTTTAAAATTTAAAATCATGTATTTAGAAATATTTTAAAATTATCACTAAAAGAAGTAAATTCTTTCGATTTAATCTCATTGTAAATTAAACCATTTTTAAAAAATGCGGGTGCTTTCAAGAATAAATTGAAACACATTCTAACAGACCAATTCAAAAACAAATATATATAACTTAAAATTGTCCGCATAATTAAGAAAAAAATTAAACTTTTGAGAGTATTTTTTGAAGGAAAAACCTTACTTTTAATGAAAGGTATAAAAATATCAGAAAAAATGTACAATATCTGTTAATGCTTAAAGAATACATTAAATTAAACAGTTTCATGTTATTTTGGCAATTGCATTTTTAATTGTTCGGTCATTTTTTTTCCATCTTAAAGTATTTGAATATGAAATATGGTTTCATGTGATTATCGAAAAATTGGAAAGATATTTGTAACCGAATTCATGTGATATATTTTAGTTAATTAGGAAACTAATTATCAAAAGAAATTTTGAAGTTAATAACTTTCAAAACTAATTTACGTTAGAATAAAAGGATTTATCTTTCGCTTTGCAATTTATTATACTACTACGTAAGAAAAACAAAATTAAAAATTCTTATTTTAAATTCTTCTTGGTCTGTCTCCTGAAATTTTGAAGTAAAAAGAAATCTAAAGTTAATTAAAAAGTCCTTTATGAAAACAGTTTGCTGCATAAAAGTTAATTTCATAGGCTTTACCGTCGTGTTTGCAAATAACAATGCATCAGAAAGGTTAATTAAGCTTGTAAAATATATTAATAAATCTGGAATGCTTAGGGATTTTGTCCGGAATGTAATGCAAAAGCTGAAATTAAAAAAAAATATTTAAATAATCATGTTTGTTAACTCGGTAATTACAAGAAAAGAGCTGAAAAAGACATAAATTACTCTAAGGTGAATTTTAATTAGAATTTGTATATCTACCATGAAGCATGAAAATTATCAGAAAATACCGTGCGATGCTTGAAAATTTTTTTATTAGCATGGAGATTTCTTATTTATTTACGTATTCTCTGTATTATTATGTCTTAATAAGGTTTTAAATTCGTCTAACCTGAATTATTACTTCAGTATGTATTATAATTACAGCGAATAACTAGCTAAATGAATGACCATGTTATTTTAGGGAAAGAAGTATTTAACGAAATTCCAAGATAAAGTAGGCTTTTTAAATGAATTGTGTTTTTCCTTTGCAGTTACTTAAAAGGCAAAAAAAAAAAAAAGCTGTGGCAATTTTTTTTCATGGCGAAGACGACATTGAAATTGTTGCTGTAAAACGAGGTTGGAGTCATGTGGTGTGTATAAATACATAAAATTGTGTTGAGAGTCTTATGTCACATAAGTTTGCGAGTTTACATTAAATTAATAATTCAGTCAATGATATTTTTAACAAACTTTAGATCTTAAACAATATTATACTTCGGTAACTATTTTGACATAATTACTAGTCTCAATATTTCCTTTTTTGCGTCCCTCTGTTAATCATAAGAAGTAAACTTAATTTCTAAATAAGCTGAGGATCGTGTAGATATTAAGAAATAACTATTTTCTTCATTATTCTTAAATGTTATACAAAAATTTATTACAAGCATTTTACAATTACATATAATTACTACATAAAAACACATTTTTGCAGGCGAATCAATAATTGTTCGTAACTCTAGTGCACCAAATGAAAATAACGAAAATTCAAGAATCTATTAATTTTATCCATCTTCTAAGTTACGATTTAAAAAAAAATTAAAACAAAAAAAAAACACTGCTTATTTAAAAAAGCAAATGGAATAAATATTAATTAAAAATTTTTTTATTGAAATATTTTTTTCAATTTTTTAATTGGTTATATTACAAAGCATAGTGCAATATGTTGAACAAGCAGCAGCATCATATGTATAATAGAAAATCAAACATAAAGGAAGATTTCTTCTTCAAGAAGTATTACTTAACAAATATAATTTTAAACGACATTATTTTTCTATGTATCTTCATTTACGATCTAAAATAAACATGTGTACTGGGAATTGTTCTTATTCTTGCTTCAAAAGAAAATGCCACACACTTGCACGTGTACGATGCCAATTGCATACAAATTTTTCTATTTCCTTAATCGTTAAAATTCTTTCCTTTCCTAATGTTTCTTGAACGGTCCAAATAAATAGTAGTCCAAAAGAACTAAATCTAACATATAGGAAGTTTGAATATAGTACAGATAAAATTTTCGGATAAAAAAAGACTTTTATAACATAAAAAATCAACACTTTTTTTAAAAATTGAAACCACTGAGTTTAACTGCATTATTAATGGTGTCATCTTTTTTTGTAATTTTAAGTATGCTGATTTTAAATAATTTTAATTCATCGAAAGGATTCAAACACCCCCAATTAAAAGCAAGACTACAAAATTAGCAAAAAGGTTCAATTTCATATTCGACATATATAAATACAAATTATGAACGGACACCGTTTTGATTGATTTCTCTATATTTTTAAGATACAGTAGAACGTCGTTTATCCGAATCAATTGGGGTTGGACACCGTTCGAATACGCGATTGTTCAGATAACCAAAATTAGAGTGCGATCCATGCAGTATATGAAACCAGACACCATATGAGTATTGAAAATCATCATATGCGGGAAACGTGCTTGAAGAAAAAGAAAAATATGTGCAAAATGTGTGTGTGTCGCACAACCTTTATTGTGGAAAATAATCACTTATTTTTCACTGTATCATAGCACACCTTCGTTTTTTCGCTGCAAGGTCTCTGATTCTCTTGAGCAGCAATAGTTGAGTAGGACAGCACTCTAATTGTTGTTCGTACCACTTCATAGCTGTCTCTAACGTAGAAACGTGTCAGCATTTGCTACTTCCGTTGTCGTTGTTGTCCTTGTCTTCATCCGTTTCATCGTCGACAGGGTCGGATTCTTCTTGCACGGAAGCCACTATCTCGTCAAAATTTAGCATTTGAAATTCAGTTCTCTGCATCGAATACCATCCAGGTTTCTACATCAACAAAACTCAGCAAAAGAGCAAGTATACACCCCTTTACCTGGAAACAAACTGATCTAATATTCAGCACAGATGTTTACCAAATTACACAACTGAAATTCCCTAAATATCCCTCATCGTAGATTTTCCCGTCATTTCTGGCCTCACGCGAAATAACTGTTTAGTGTTGCACTGTTCGAAACTTATCTGGATTTCGGTTCGGATATTTGACGATCCGGATAATAAACGTTCAGATAAACGACGTTCTACTGTATATCATAATCTTTGAATAGTTTTAATAACTTTGAATTCATTTATTTAGAATTTTTATATTCTGTGTTAAATCGTTAAGAACACGTAACACTTTTAGAAGAAAAATGCTTTATTTAAGTTTTTTAAATTGAAAAAGTATCTACTGGCCATTAAAATTGTTATACCAAGAAGGTGACATGTTACTGACGTAAAATTTAAAAGACAGGGAAAAGATAATGTAATATGTAAATAATTAGCTCTTTAGCGCATTCAGACAAAACAGGCGCTGGTAGAGACACCTACAATGTTGTTCAGCCGGTTTCTCTTCAAAAATTGCATTTGAACGTTGTTGCCTGGTGAACAGTTGTTGCGATGCTTCGTGTAAGAAGCAGAAATGCGTAACTGAACGTTTCTAACTTTGATAAAGGTCGATTGTGTATCGGGATTGTGGTTTATCTTATCGCAGTATTGCTACTCACTTCGGTCGAGATCCAATGACTATTAGCAGAATATGAACTTGGTGGGCTCAGGACGGTAAAACGGAACGGCGCACATTGGGCAGTTTTCTCGATCTGGCGCACGGAAATTATTTTTTGGCCATAAAGTTTCATAATTATATCTAATTATCAAAAATTATTGTAATTAACGTGGTATCAGGCACTCACTCAATACTAACGTTAATGGTCACGCAGGGTGCCTGAGTCACCACAATCATTTTTTTTAAAATAATTATTACAGTACGCGATAAAAATCGTGAGTAACTTAATTAAGAGAAAGTATGCTTTCCTACTTTTAAGGACTTTTCAATTTACTTTGATAATTTGAGAAAATATATCAACGAAATTGAACCAAGAAATTTCAAATGTGCGTGACTTTAATAAAGAACTCAAATCGCAGACAGTTTTCTCTAACATTATAGGAATGTTATTGGCAGGCGAAACTGTCATATGCTTTTCAGGTTATTATAGTTTTATTGTTCTTTGATGATCGACAAACAGCATGTTGAACTTTTTCTTGCTTATGTCTCTTTGACAGAACGAAGAGTGTCTTGTGCTACTCATATGATTTCATATTTTTCCTGATGGAGTTCTTTCGGTAGAATTTGAAAATTTTCCTTTCAACTCAAACGTTTCCTGTGTTCATCGATTTCCTTATATTTACTTTCGCTATGGTGATTAATATGCTTTATTTCAGCAGGTTCTTCCCTTGCTTGATTATTCTCAACTTCCTTCAATACCATTTTTTTTTATTTTGCTCATTTACATTTATAAGCCATAATAATTCGTACAGCAGAGCAATCAAAACTAATAAGTTGTTCATAGAGAGAAAATGTAGCATGTTCATAGAAAATATCTTGGAACTAAAGTGGTCGCGCGGTGAATTCAGTCAGAACAAGTGCCTTAAAACTGTAAAAAAACGTTTACCACGCCCAAAAAAGAAGGAAATATGTTGCAAATACATTTTAGTTCCCATGAAAACTGTCCTATAGGAGGATACTGCCAAGGTCATTGGTAACAAATGGACAGCTTCCCCAGAATTAACGACTCTGTGAGCCTGGGGTGACTCTGTGCCCCTAGTGCTTGCTCCTGGGTAAAAGTAAACTGGTTCTTTTTTTCTATTTTCTACCACGAAATAAGGCTATTAGTGGCTCAACAAATTTATGTAAGGTGTGACTTTGATCAGGAATAAATGACCGCTAAGTGGACCTTGTTTTTGAACAAGGATCTAAGGATATTAACAGCAACAGTAATGTAACATGTGGGAGAATATTTACAAAAAAATAGGGTGACAAGTTAAAGATTAAACAAATACAATCAAACAAAAGTACGCATCTACAAGCATTAACATTGTACATATGCAATAAAGGATAATAGGTATGATGAGGAAGGATAGGAAAGGAGTGAAGGGGGGCAACATAGAGTGTGGGTGGGAAGGGTTTAGTATTATTTGAGCAATAGAACTATTTATTGCATGATTCCGAGTCACTAGCATTATATTCTCTGAACTCATGTTGACGCGCAGTCCTTCGGAGAGAAATAAGGCGAAACAAGCGTCGCAAAAATACCAACGGCTAACACTGAAAAAGATCATAACTTTGGTAGTTTCCGGAAGTAGCAGCTAAATTTAGTGTTAATTTAAAGGTCTATATCATGGATGTCTAAACTGAACGCTTGTGGGCCGCATTGCAAAAAAAAAAAATTCTGGGCCCCACATACAACATTTTTTTTTAATAAATTAAGATAAAAATTAACTCTATGTATTTTTTAAAATAAATTAACTTCTTTTTTTATAAATTTCTTTAATTTGAATTAGACATGAATTGGTATATATTTATTTTAAGTTTGTAAAAAATCGATTTACACTTAGTTTGGATTACATAAAGATGGAAAAAAATCAAGTTAGTGAGAAAGATAAATTTGCTTTTGTGTTGAACAAGTAAATCGACATTAAGCTTAATAGACGAAGTTACAATTCTTAGTGCCTTTTCAAGATGTTTGTCAGGGGCCTTTGTCTTATTTAATTTTTTTTTTATGCTTCATTCTTGAAAATAATTGTTCGCAAATAAAGGTACTGCCAAAAGTTGAAGACATTAATAAAGCATGATTGTGAAAATGAGGATATTTATCGCGGGGTAGGTAATCTTTATATAACTTCAGTTTAAAGAAACATCCCCAAATTTTTCTTTCAGTTGAATGTCACCTTGAAGTTCAATGCATTCCATTTGAAGATTTGAAGGTAATTTATTTATTTTTAGAGAAAACGGGGTAGAAAATATGCTGAAATACTCTTCATTTTTTCAAAAGTCTTGAAATCTTCTTTCAAACTCTTGAATTAAATCGAAAATTAATGCAGCATATTTTACGTATTTTGAGCAACTTATTGGTTCGTGTGCAGCCAAAGTAGTGAAATGTCTGTCAAATCATTTACTTTTATTTGATTGTGCCAAAGTTTTAACTTTCTTTAGAATGTTGTTATTGTTTTGAACATTTGATTAATATATTGATATTTTCCTTGAAGCCTCAAATTTAAATTATTCAAATGTTCTGTTAAGTCTACTAAAAAGCTAAATCTAAAACCCAATCTTCATCTTCAAATTCAGTCACAGGTTTCCTTTTTGTTACCATAAATAATTGTATTTCAGTTCTCAAATCGTAAAATCTTTTGAGCATTTTCCCCTTTTTCTGAGTATCTTATTTCTGCATAATAAATAACATTTGAAAATTTAGGGCCCATTACCTTAAGAAACTTTTGAACTTGTTTATGATTACGTTCTGCTCTTATAAAGTTAATGGTTTTTATAACAACACTTAATACACTTTCCATTTTTAATTTTTCCACATAAGTTGCCCTGATGTGCAATACAATGATATGCCATGAAGATTGTATTGCCGGCAGCGATGGCTTCACTGTTAACCATTTGAACGAGTCCTCCATTTTAACCAACCATGGCAGGGGCTCCATCGGTTATGATAGCTGATAAATTTTTCATGGATAAGGAAAACCTTTTCATAATCTTTTAAATTGCACAGTTCGATGGCCCCTTTTTCTGAACTTTCTGACGAAATTTTAATGGAATTATGATGTTTTATTTAAAATTTTATTTCCAAATAAAAGTCAACGAATCGATTGTATATGAACATATTGCAAACATTTTTTTTAAATAAAAATGTGTGTAAATTTAAATATTTTCATAATTTACGTTTGGGCCGCATTTTAAAGGCTTTTGGGCCGTATGTCGCCCGTGGTCCGCATTTTAGACAAGCCTGCTGTAAATAGACGATATCTCTGGAGCAAAGGAAGAAACTTCTGTGAACGTGAGGTAAACAGTGCGTATAAATATCGTCCCTTTTATCATCGTCAATAAATTTGATTTTAAATTAGCAACATGTTTCCTCATCAGTTCATTCGACGACTGCAAAAATGAAATTAATTAATTCCGTCTCAGAGTATCACATTTCAAGTTAAAAATACCTGAAGTCAAACCTACTTATTTCATTATAAAATAGTAGTCAAATTTTGAATATCCTCTCTGCAGAATTACATTATTTGCTTATATTTAAAGATTTTAAAATTATATATATGTATCAATACATTTTGGTGTTTTCTTGATTACTAAATTTTCCTGTATTTTAAAAAAAAATCGAAAATGGGGGGGGGCTTACAATATATTTCGTTCTATACAAAATAATTTGATTCCAGAATCTGTTAAGAACCCTAACAAAAATTAATTATGATATGTTAACGTAAAATTACTTGCTTGTTGTTTCGAAAACCATATGGAAACTTTGGAAAGTCAGAGAAGTTTATACGAATTTGCAGAGTTTGAGTAAGGATAGTATAAGGCTCAGAGCTCACTAGTGAAAATATGTTAATTATTCGAAGTACCATTTTGGTGATAAAATACATTTTGTTAAATTATAACTGTGCTGTGTGATATTCAGCAGTTCCTTTATTACAGAGAAAGGCACAAATAACATTAATTTGTGAAAGTCATTTTGTTGCACATTACAAATGAATGATTTCCATAGAAATTTTTGCCAGAAGTAAGAAGTTGAAAAATATTAACAAAACTTTGATATTGCAAATTTCCTTTTTGAAATTTAATTTTGAATTGCTTTATTCTATTTGTGTGTATTAATCTTAAAACGTATTGTTAAGATTTATACACACAACTTCGATCACAATAATATTTCCCATTTTTTTGTTTATACATTGAACATTTAAATTTATTCCTTATTTTTAAGACTATATATGATGAAACTGTATGTTGTATAACACATGTCCGCATTTTCTTAAGAAAAACTTTTTTTTATTACAAAATACAAACTTTTCATCGACAAAAATGTTTTATTAATTTATCATTCATTTCATTTACTTCGAACATTTTTCACAAAAAAACTTCTGTAATGAAAAGTTTTTTTTAATAATTTTTTTTTAAATGCAAAAACATGATTACAAATCTATTTTGTGTAAATGCAATTTCTCATTTTTTTAAAAAAATTAAACCAACAAATTTCATGACTTTTATTGTTCAAAGCTCTTTTCATATAAAATATTCAACTCCAAGGGATTTATAAATATTAAACTTCAAATAGTCCTATGCTGTGTCTTGAAGCTCATTAAATATTCGAAAAGATGTTCTAAAAATGTACATGGAAATATAAATTATCAACACTCAGAAGTCTTACTAACAGCGTTAGTCTTCAAATGCTTCATAAAATATTTTCATATTTCTACCAAGGTAATCCTTTTTAAAAAAGTTTTTAAAGTTAGATATTGATTCAATTACATCAACACAGTTCTAGGAATTGTTTCTTTTTAACACTTCTTAAAATAAAGCTTAAATATTATTTTTGGAGCCCCAAAATTTTCTCACTATGAATTTATTAGCCAGTGATTTTACTTTAAATATTGATGAAATTACGTAAATTTTTGGGGGAACAAGTTTTAAATGAGATTATAAAGAACTGGAACGTCAAGTTCTTAGTAACTAAATTGTATAAATCACCCTGGGTGAATAAGAAACTCAAAGAAAATGCTGAAAGAGCTTAAAAAAAACCTACTTTTGCAGAAAATTTTATTGTAATCCAATTTAAACTTTCAATAGTTTTATTTATAGTAAGTAAATTCTATCAGATTGAATAATTTTTTATCGCTAAATTTTTATGTATGGTAAGGTTTAAAAGTAAGTATAATAAAAAACAGTTATGGGGAATATGTGTAATATGTATGTGAAAGAAAAAAATATATTAAAACTGTTTTAATATTTATGAAATATTAATGATTGGAGAATAAGTGATAAGGAAAAACATTTTTTACTGTATCAGATCTCAAATTAAAGACACTAAACACATTTGAAATTTTTCAAATAATTACAAAAAATTCCCAATCATAACAATGTAGCTCTTTTTAATTCAGAAAATTTTACTTCATAGCCATAGTTTATCCAATATACCATGTATTTCAGTATATTTTCTCGTATTAGGGCAATTTTTTTACATAAGAATCGATTTGATATACTTAATAACTATAAAAATAAAAAATGACATTTTTGAAAAAGATATCACTACTACTTCTATTCACTTTTTATTACAAATTTTCATAAATGGGAATATCTAAGCATTAGATTAATATTTTAATAAGATAAAAATAGAAATTTTAATAAAATTAATTGCTTAATTTACGTAGAAAAATCAATTGGTCTAACTTTGAAGACTGAAACAAAACTAGCACAATGCATTCTAACAAATCTTGAAATATGTGACAAAATTTGAATTGCAAATGATAATCATTTACTGAAAGTTCAAGAACGTAGTTAATAATCTGCACTTTAAATCTAAAGTTGATTAATTTAAAACTGCTTTGATTACATCTGATACTTTAATTTTCATTTGGATGATTCGACCTTAAATTTAAAAATACCGTCTGTTATTCTCCTTCACATTTTACATAGATAATCACGATGATATTAGATTTTTAAAATATAAAAAAATAAATATGTAATTTATCGATTGTAATTTTTATTTCAATTTTTAAAGTAAATATCTTGGATAAAGTTAGCTGAATTTCTTATTCTATAACCCGACACTTCTCGCGCAGGGTATATTATACCCACCGCCTAACTATTTTCAAGATTCCATCTAAACTATTTTCGGAAAATGAATAGTTTCTCGTGTAGCTTATTTTAAGGTCATATCCTCTGAGGGGCCTTAACTGTACATTTTTAGATACCGCCTCTTCGGTTATGTCTCTACCCTGCGAGTGAATCGCACGTTACAGCTCTAAATGGATGAGCACACTTTAAAATCTTTCTTATGCGATGGCGCATTGTTGTAGTTATGAGAAAGAAATGAGATATTTAAGTAAATTAGTAGATACAGTTTTCAATAGATATAGTACAATATAGTATTTTTGGATGAAGAAAGTCTCTTTGCCGGGATAATAAGGAAGAATCGAATGATGAAGAGTACAATAGCAAGTATGATTCCTCTGCTGAAATAGATCCAGGTAATTTAACTGAGGGAGCATTTAACGTCCTTGATAAAAACGCCACATCATATCCAATGACTAGAAAATGTAATCGTTAGATTATGACATTTTTTGTGTGTGTTTGTGACGGATCTGTACGGTTAATCACTAATCCTCTAAATATTTCTTTTAAATTTTATTTATTTCAACCAATTTCCACCGGGAGCCAAAGCGTGATTTATGCAAATGAGATATTTTATATTAGTTCGGGTTTCGCGAGTTAACGAGGGAGAATGAAATGAAACGAGAAAGAGTTGTAAAGTGAAGAAGTAGATTTTTAAAGTAAAGTGAATCGAAGCATCGGAAAATCAACTCGCAGTCGTTGACAAATTTAGTGTGTAGTAAAGCTACAAGCAAAGCTGAAGAGCTGAAGATTGAATTCGTAAATTCAAGAGTGAATATTAACGTTTATCCGATCCTCCGGAATCCAAGTATTCACAAGACGGACCTGCCGAAATTTAAGAATCAGGTTAGTGACTTAGAAATTGTAAATACGTGTACGTGTGTTAGCTGTAACTGTACACGCTGATTTTCGTGGAATCAGTTCAGATTTCGTAATCCGCAATTATGACCCCTTTTCATTCTCTACTGTGTTTTATTGTTCTTAAATTTAAATAGTGTATATCTAACCTTCCTTGATTAAGAGGTATCAATAAATATAGTGATTTGTAAAGATGTCTTTTGAATTAGTTAACCCGCCTACACGTCCAGAAATCAGTAACACTAGAGGGGGATCTGATAATCTTAGGGGAGGTTATGTGTCACGACATGTTGTTCAACGTTGTGACAGTAAATGCGCAAATTATTTTGTTAAGTAGTCAGAAACCATCTAATAAACATTGAACCAGAAGTTGATTTTTCAAATTTTTTGAATTTTGATTTACAGAAGAATATCAAGAACGTAGAAACCAGCAAGCAATGCTTCTACGAAATTTTAAAAAAATTAAGATCCAGTGAAAACATCGCATTTACTCGAAACAAAGACTAAAAGAGTGTATAAACAATGTGCTGTTTGCGCTAATAAAAAGAGTTAAAATAAGTTTGCCCAGAAAAACTAAATTTACGTGTGAAAAGTGTAATAAACATATTGTATTTCCTACTTTTCAGCCGTTTTCACCTTAGCATGCAAATTTTACGGTAAAAACAGAATGTAAACATCCTTGGGATACTCTGCGTGGGAAATTAAAGTAGTTTTTATCGTGCGTGAAATGCGGAGCTAATGAAGATAATATGTTTAACGTCTACAATATGTTTTTCAATTCACGATTATATATTTATATATATATATATATATAATCGTGAATCTAAGAAAAAATATAATTACTGAAGAGAGTTTTATAAGCAAAAATATATACATACAATCTGTAATTAATAACTAGTTTAATAAAAGTTATTCTAATTACGTATAATAAAAAATTCGTTGAAATAGATTATTGCTTCCATCTTACTATTAGTTCTATTCTTTTATTATTTTCTTCAATAACTACAGTTTTTCAGTATAATTTTTAATTATACGTATCTAAAAAATTTTCTCCATATACTAATATACTACAAAATGAACTAAAAATTATTTAACCAAACAATGCTTGGGTAGTTTGATAAGTTTATCGAAAGAAAATTTTATTTTTTAAATAAATTGTCTTTACAATAAGTACTAAGATGTATTTAAATTTTTCCTTGGCTCTTTTCTTAGACCGTATGGAAAGAGCTAGTAAGTGGATGTGTTCGCAAAAGTAACCATGCAATTTGTGAGATTGTTCTTATATTAAAAAAAGGGAGAGAGACTTTAAATTAATCGGGATTCATGAAATATATTATAAATGGGCGAATGATAGGTTCAAGAGTAGAAAATCATTTAATATAATATTTTGTACGTAATTCAAATACTTATTTTTTATATAACTGTTTTTAACTTTATAAAAGAAATAATACTACAGGACATAACGACCTGATTTTAATTTTTTTTTCTCTTCATCATAATACTAAATAAACATTTTAGAAATAAGGGATGAATACCTTTTTTGTTGGCAGACTGAAATGGGAATGAAGAATCGAAAACTGTTGTTTTCTATGCACTTTTTTCCTCTTTTATTTTAATAAAATTAATCTTTTTAATAATATATATTCAGATATTAGAAACTTAAAAACATAGACATACGTAACATTTTTAAACATCAATTAAGCATGCAATATATATTACTCCCGCTAAAGTTCCCAACATTTCAAACAAATACATCTCGGAAAAATAGCTTAAGAATGTATCATTTTACTTTCAACAATATTAGTATTTTTTACTCTTATTTTGATTTAAATCGTTACGAAATTAGAGGATTCAATTTTCATACGTAAGAGAATAAATCATGAAAATATTCCCAAAATAATTGGCTAGTTTCTAACAAAAGCAATCCATTCAGTTGAGTTACAGGAAAATAGCATTCCTAATCTATTCATCGATCAAATAGAATCTTCTGCCGAAAAGTTGCTGGCACCTGTCATCTGGTTACTTATACCTCAGTTTTCCCTCTAACCTTTATATATATAAATCACGTGTAGAGTAAATATATACTACACCTAAATTCGGGTATATATACTTTTTTTTTTTTTTTTACGTTTCGTAACATTTAGAAAATATTAAGTTAATCAGTAAACTTTGAGTCTTGAGAAAATATTATTTTGTTAGTTCTGAATCGTATGTATAAATTACAAGTAATTTTTTAAGGATATTTTATGACAAATCATCATTTTAGGTCACAATATCGACTTGTGTGTGTGCTTAAATGCTTGATGTTAAAGATCAATTTTCAGTAATAAAAAATGGGTCGGATTGTCGAATCGGCGTCTTATCCCACCAAGTGTTTTCTCGCCAAATCGATAAGTGTTCCAAATCTGGTAACCCTTTTGATTTTTGTATCAGTGACAGAGAAGTCGGATCGTGTTGTGGTAGGGTTGCTACTCCAAAACACAACACGTAAAAACGCGCCAAATTAGCAATTTTTCAAAATTTGGCTGACCAGTGGCCGATTCGACAATTTCCCCGAAAAATGTTCCTATACATCGTTATCAAAAACATCCATACATCTGCGTATTTTTCTTTTCTCGCAGATATATAGAAAAGTAGTAGGATATTGATCCACCTTCTTCGCTGTAGTGGTAGCTGTCCCTGTTTCATGACTATCCACTAGTTTTCCGTATGTTGAAGAAGGGGAATTGCATTCCATTCTTACAGAAAAGCATTAGTAAAACATGTCACCAACTAGGAAAGTTGAGGTAGATGTTCTGATTCATCCCATATTCTATGGGATTTGATAATATTCATGTCAGCAAACAACGTCTCCAGTGCAGTAAGGAAGGTACCATGCAGCATGTAAAAGAACATGATTACGTTGAAACATGAACGGGAATCATTTCGTAGATCTTCTTCCTTTTCACAATAACATCATATACAGGAACAGCGAGACACTTCTAACACAAAAGAAATTTCACTAATAGACTCTCAGTGGTGGTGACAGCCAAATATATTACGAAGTAAAAATAAATATTTATCTCGTATTTTACTCCCAACGTAATTTACTAGCTTTGAAATTACAATTACTAACTCGTTTGCAAACTGGTATATTCGTTTGGAAGCTAGTAGCTCGTAGCCACGAGCTGAAGTTACTATTTTGAGAGGCATCCGTATACTTTTGATAATTTAGTATTTCTTTAAGTATCCATTGTCTCCTGTAAAATACCCATCTGAATTTTATCGCCCGTTAATGGATCAAAATTCAAAATTAAGAGTTCTATTCCAAGTATTCTATCAGCACTGAGATCATTATAATTAAAGAATTAAGAAAGAGTCAAGAAAAAAATTATATGAATTTTATGCGTGATCAAGTGAGTGAATATTAACGTCGCGCTGTCCAGCTACACGAGGGCTTTTGGCAACGGTCCGCGTAATTTTGAACCATGGTCAAGTGACGCGGATGACACCTGGGCTGGCACCCCCTGTCCTAATTACCACACCACACCAACGGGAGGACATTTGAGCTCTCGACAGATTTAACATGCATCGCTCCCCTACACGGCGGGTACTGGGATCGAACTCATAACACGCTAGCCATGATGCGATGTCTAGACCACTTGGCTACCGCGGCCACTTATGCGTGATCAAAGAAGATATTTAAAAATTAAACATTTGAATGTGATTGTAAATGCATAAAATACATCAAATCACGTATACTAACTCAATTTAAAGATGGCTCATTTTTTACCAAAGAAATTTAAAATTAATTTTTTAATAAGTATTTTTGAAACATATTTAGCATTTTGTCAAATAATTAGATATAAATTCTCAATTTTAACTCTATGAGCCTTATTAGATTTCAAATAACTTAAATTCTTTGAACCAAAAAATAAAAAGAAAGAAAGAGAGCATCCTTGAACTTAACCACTCTGATATAAGTTATGAAAGTTTCTATTTTCAATCACTGAATTCATCTTGGATGACTCAACAGGGAGAAATAGGATGAAATAAAAAAAAAAAACCAGGAATTTCATCTCTGGAATCAAACATTATGTTGCCCTGGTTGGACAAGTGGAATGCCGCAGAGATGGTCAAGAAAGTGAAGGGAGGCTTTCGAAATAAGCACGATGCATTCCAGAAAACGATTAATACCCCCGCAGCTTTTCATCAAATATGAGGAATGTAATCCACATGAATTGTCAAAATATTTCTAGTTTGAAAAAGAAAATAAGAAATTACTTCTACCCCTGTTGACAGATTGTTTGGGTCAGATTTTGCAACTTCCTGCATACAAATGAGAAACAAAACGTTTATAATATTTAAAAATATTCTTCGACATGAAGGTGTTTTGAATTAAAAAAAAAGTGTACAGCAAAAACACGATATGAATAAACTATGCAGTTTTTATGGGACCTTTTAATAGTATCTAACAAACCAGCACGTATTTTTAGTGATATTCCATGCTGCAGGAATTTTTTTTTTTTGAGAGCGTCCAAAAAAACTATATATTTTCCAGCTTTTATGTAACAGTTCGTCTTAAGTTATTTTAAAATCTGCCTATATAGATTTATTGGACATTTTATCAAATGTTTATGAACTGAAGTTTACTGAAGTTCATTGTTCAACTAACATATAAATATTTATGAATTGAAAAAATAGTTCTATTATAAAATTTTTAACTAGTTGAAAATATCAAAAAGTTTAGAATTATTATTTTATGTAGAACGTTTCAATTTTATAAAACTAAAATTTAATTTAATTCTAAAAATAAATTATTAGAAATAATTGGTATTTGAGGAAATATCAAAAAGTCTGGTAACTGTATATAAATTTTGAATTAAATAATGAAGTACTACTGTTACTGTCATAACACGGCTAGCTAGTATACATTTTTGTTTTTTTTACAAACATCAAAGCACAGAAAATATTCTAAAAAAATAGATATAGCCAGGGATGTCTTAATGCATGGACCAATTAGTTTCAGACCCAGGGCCTAGCCCTCGGTGAGGACTCTTTTCGTTCTCGACTCTGTCTTAATAACGTCATATAATCCGGATAATATATTAAAGTTTAAATATTATTCCCGTACATGTTTTTAAAAAAAAAACAGGGAATTTCAAACTGCATGTCAACTAGCCAAAGTGGTAAGACTGTATTATTATGTGATGATCGTTTTCCATGTCTAAGTCTAGGCCTAATACCAGAAAAAATTGTTCAACTCATTTAGTCGAAATATGGTCATCGGTCGAGCCGGTTTGTACACTGGTTTTTAAGATTGTGAGTCGTTCACATTTATTTGTTACAAATAACTGTTTGAACGACTATTTAACAGTGCATGCTATATACTGACTACTTTTAAAGAAGGCCATGGGTAGCCTAGTGCTTAGATTATCGGACTACAGACCGGAAGGCCTGGGTTCAATGCCCGACGTCACCAAATGCCCTCCGAGTGCACACGGAGTACATGCTCATTAAATCAGTGGGTCCGAATGGTGTCGCCATCTATCATTTTGTACCGAGCAAAATCGTACTGTCACCTTCATGGGCTCAGAGCTTAGGCTAACGACAGGCGTAAAATTCTAGTCCTAAGCAGCGATGAATTTCGTGGACCTTGATCTGATGTTACTGTCGGTCAGGTGGCATAAGCAATATCAACAACACTTTTTTAAAGATCTCAGGTAGTGCATACTTTTGACATAGGGGGCAGAGCCGTAAAAATTCTTAAGATTTCTCTGAGCCCAGAGCCTCAAAGAGCCTTAAGACGTCCTTGGGTATAGCGATATACGACAGTTACAAAACAATCTAACTGCTGCCAGCCCTAGGATTAGAATTAGGCCGATAGCCTCTTTGGGGGAGTCTCTCACTAGAGGTGTCGTTGGATCTGTTTGCTTTTTAATTATTTAAAAAGTAACAATCTTGGTGTGGAATATAATTTATTATTCCATTTAATTTTTAAGAGGGGGTGCTTTAAAAAACTGGTAAAAATCATCTTAAAGTAGTTTGAATTATCTTATCATTTATTGTTTAAACAAACAGGCTAAGAAATTCTGATGATTGTTTGATGTAACGAACACTAACAAGGCAGGAAAACTTAAAAGATTATTGCCCGCATTTTCATCTTATACTTCTCTAGAATATTATTCGAATTTGCATATATAGCTGGAATTTCTTTTCCTGTAGGTATCACAACCGGATTCATTTAATTCTTTTTCTCCTGCTATTTTTTTTCTTTTCGGAAAGTAAGATTACTTTTTTTTGATGAAAAATTAAAAGCCTTAGAAGTCCTTAAAAAAGTCTTCGTATCTCGCAAGTGATATCGATGCGTTTTTAGGGAATAAATTACATTTTTTTCCTTACTCCAGTATAAAGTTCAGAAAATACGATTCAAATAAAAAAATTATTATTTTCGGCTCTGGATATGTTTCTGCATTAAAACTGTTTTCCTGAAGTCGAAGTTATCTTTTAGAGGGTATTTATCCCCTCGCAAAGCAAAATAAATTTTGTCCTTCGCATCAATTGCCAGTTCTTGCTCATTTTTTATACAGATAAGAATATTTAATATTCCATGAATATTTTAAGCATAAAAAATATTGAAATGTAAATATTTTTCATCTGCTAAGTACAATATCGAAGCATTAATATAGTTTGTTTACGATGATATAAAAATCACTAGTAAAAAACATTATCTTCTCAATGATGGACCTTCTAATTAAGTAAAAACAATTTTATAATTTGATTAAAATAATTTATATAAAATATAATGAACAGTTGGATATTTTTTTACTAACATGAAGAATAAGTAAAGAAAAAACGTTTTTTAGTTGTTTATAAAAATGCTGTATTTTCTGTTGATGGTATTAAGATGTGAAAAGAATTTTTTGTTGTAATTAAGTTGCCCTCACTTTGTGCATCTTACTGCACTTAAAAAATTGGCTTGATATAAAAAGTTAATGAATGGAACTATATAATGATAGAGTAATTATTTTATGGTTTAACTCACATATCATCTCAATAGTTCTTAAAGCCTCAATAACTATTAACACTTAACTTAAAATTCTTTAATCATCAGTAAAGCTAGCGGCAACAAACTTGTAATATTAACAATCGAAATTGTAAGGGTATACAAATTATCCATGAAATCGGAAGGAAACATAGATTGTTGCGTTTAGTGATGATGGTAACTTGATCACTGCTTGTAAAATCGGAACTTTCTGTAATACCTACCATTATATACTTTTTCTGGAGCTCTTTTTTTTAAAACCAAAATGCTCCTTTCGTAAGAATACCACATCCTTTGGATCGACAGATTTTCTCATGGCCTTGGTCAGCGATTTGAAAACTAAAAAAATCTGAAATTCTAAATATTCAGAGCTGTTTTCAAAAATTCATTGGAAATTGGCTAATACCTGTTTTTTTAATATACAATATACTTTAAAAAGATGAAATGTTTGTAATGCAATACTGTGGCATTTCAAGATTTAGAAAAGAGATTATACCAAATATTGCTTAAGCCAGTGATTCTCAAATAGTGGGGCGAGCCCCCCAAGAAGGCTCGATAACCCCTACGGGGGGGGGACCAGTATATCGAAAAGTCAAAAATAAAAGATTACTTTAAAGGATTATTAATTTACTGAAAGGAAGAAAAACAAAACATATATACAACCAGACATAATAAAAAATGAAATACGTGTTTACACTGATATAATATACTTATAAATGCTCATTACTCATGCTTATATATCATTACTGCTCAATGCATTTTATAACTCATTTATCAATGCTAAATTAAGAACAAGTTTGATAATTACCAGTGACCCCATGGGCTCCCAAGTAAAAAAAACATTCAAAGGAATATTTAATATTAGAAATTGACACTCTGAATTATTTTTCTATATTTGGCTGAGAGCTATATTTTGTCTTGAAAGCAGCCACCGCAGAAAATCTGGTTTCACATAGGAAGGATGTTGAAAATGGTAATGGCATACGAAATGCTTTTGTTTTCAGTGCAGAAAATTTATCATCAATCTCTGCCCAAAATTAGATTACTGATTTTTTATTAATTTGTTTTCGATATAAATATTTGATTTAATTAAAAAATTATTTTACAATCTGTTTCAACTTTAAAATTAGAAATAAAAGTAACCTCATTTTATTTTTTATTATCAAAAATGACAAATTTGAAAGAAACTTTGGAAGCAGTTCTTCGGTAATGTCCGATTTCTGAAGAAAATCTTAAAATGTTTTAAATATTTATTTTCTTTAAAATTTTAGTTGAAAATATTCTATATGCAAGAAAAACTACAAATTAAAATGATATAGATTTTTGATCTTTTATCAAAAGCTCTATCACCAAAGCTTTGTCAACTCTTTTTATGATATATTCACGCGATGTAGTCCCTACCCCTTCCATTCTTTCAAATATCACTTTTTAGTACACACGGTAAAATGTATAATAATTTTTTTAAGACTTAACAGCATAAATCCTACTTCAATGATTTTTCAAACAAAACATGCTTAACTTATTTTAATTTTATTTATTTGTAGTTTGTTATTACTATTTTTTTCTTTGCTTTGCTCAATGATTTTTCAAACAAAACATGCTTAACTTATTTTAATTTTATATATTTATTATTTGCTAGTATTATTTTTTTTTGCTTTAGCCCTGGAGTTGGTTTCTATCTTTTGATTTTTGTCAGTATATGTTAAAAAAAATATGTTACCTAAAGTACCGCTTGTGTTAACTTTTCCTTCATAACGAAAAATATAACAATGTACAAGTAATAAAGACGTATATTTTAATTTTATTTCAATATATGGTTGTTTGAAAGCCTTGTCAAATACCCTTTAACACGTTGATATACATATAAGAGAAAACTAGCATTTAAGAGTTTGCAAGTTTAATAAATCTGGCGATCATATTGAATAAAAGATTATAGAATTAATTTCACTAAAATCTAACGAAAAAACTAGTAGATCAGCAAGAAATTAAAACAATTAGACCTTACACTACTCCTGAAACATTTTTAGGAGGTAGAGTAAAGTCTGGAACCCCCATCAGTAGTCTTCTTCATTTGTCTATGATTTAGCCTTATGGGGTGGTACATTTATAATACCGATGTTTTAATATAATTGATTTGAAATTCCCTCATTTTAACATACAGATTAAAAAATAATATTAAATATAGAAAAGTTACGAAGAAATTTAATGCTTTCAATATTGCTTTGTCCATTAAGCTCCTTAGAAAAGTAACATTATTCACATACAGTGGCATACATATTTTTTAAAGGCTTTGAACATATCCCAACATCTTTTTCTGGATCTTCTTCTTATTCAATACTTCGAAATCCATTGCTACTAACCAACATAAATCTGTAATTCAACGGCCATTGGTAATCAATAGTAAGAAATCATTGGTAATCAAGTATAAAAAGTTAAAAGATCACGCCCAATAAATAGAGAGGAATAAGTCATTTCTCTTGATTTTGTATAAATACTACTTCAATAATTAATTAATAATTTATATTTCGAAACTATTTTATAGGCAATGGATAATATATATATATATATATATATATGTTTATAGATAAAAGTTTTCATTGAAAATTTTCTGCAGTTTATAAATTTTTCTTTACGTAAATTATATGTAAAATATACTTCTTTCTGTAAAAGTTATTTTCTTTTAAATAAAAAACAATGTGTAACTTAACCATGAAAAAATCTAATTACTAAAAAAATAGTATCTGGAAAAGTAATTTAAAAGTTGATTAAACCATAATTGAAAGAAAATAGACAAGAAAGTCTTGGGGAATTTTAGCTTCTCAAATTCCACGAGAAGTTATTTACTTCATTAGAAATAGCGGATCCCCCCTTTTTTTTGACCGCCACTTGCGGTGTTTTTTGATAGGTTGTCATAGAAACCAGGCTAGAGGCGAAATGAGACATCTGATTTTAGCAGCATCTTTATATGAACTCTAAAAGCTTCCAAGAACGTGACATTTTAGTTAAACATAGGTTCAATTTATTACTTTGAAAGGTTCGATTTCAGGTCACATTGGGGAATAGTGGCCTTGAATTTCGGTGCAGTAGGTTTAAACAGTGGGTTAAAAAATTTGTAATATTGCATTCAAGAGTTGTGGAGATGATTAGAAGGGAAAGGATTACTATGAAATTTGTGAAATATAAGTTTTGCAAGCGGAAATTCACCTGCTTGATTATGACATATTGACTGAAGATTACTTGTACTTCTTGAAGATGATCATTTCAATTATATAATACACATTTTATAAATATATATATAATATATATATATATATATAATCAAAATTTCTCTACAAGAGAGAGAGATGAACCACATGATCAATACATAAAAGAATATCAATTGCCAGATAACAATACAACAGAATTTAGAAGGAGATATGAAAGATTGAAACAACAGAGCAAAATACAAAAGAATGGATGCTTCAGTATTATCAACCAATATATATATATATATATATATGTGTGTGTGTGTGTGTGTGTGTGAGTGTATTAGAGTAGATTACATGCATTCGATATTGTAATCCAATAAAAAATAAAAAATATCACTAAATGCCAGAAATAAGATTATAAATCTTGTTTTTCTCCTTTCTGAAGAAACAATTAAATCCCCATATAGTTTTATATAATAGTATTGTAACATAATAATAGTTATTGAAGATTTATAGGTGAAAACAATGTGTTATTGGGTTTCAGAATCTTCTTTTTTTAGTGTGGCAATGATATTACTTTAGTTATTTATCTTTTATTTCTTGCTCAGCTACAAAACCAGCACACACAATGTGGAAAACATCATCTAAATATTTTCTTCGTTTAGAATATATGTATACAAGAGAAACAGCCCAATATACATTTTTCTCCTAAGGAAAATTATTTTTTTATACCTGTTTCTTAGTTACTTAACCAAAACAACATCTCGACAGCTGTATAAATATTTTTAGACCTTCTTCACTCAATTATGCCTAAAGGCGTCGAAACAGTCGTTTTGTTTGGACATAGAAACGCGACATCTGTACCCTCGTGGTTTTGTTACTTTCTACGGAAAGTTATTCCGGTTGTTATGGTCGAGAGTAAATGCATTTTACTAGATATGTTTCAGATTCTTACTTCAGAAAATCATGTTACCACATTAGTTTTATGTTTCATTCTTTCATATGTTGTATTATTATAATAATATCTATATATTGTTATTTATTTCTGTTGAGAATCTCAAAATTCAGGTAGACAATGAAGGTTCTATGAAATATTTAACTTTGAATTACAATTACAATAAAAGCCAGCATTTAACGCGCACATTTAACCCGAAAATTAAGATCCAAATTAACGAGTGCGCGTTATACGCCATGTATAAAAAGGGCAGCTTTAAAAATGACAAGGAAGAGATGATCTTACTCAAAAATTATACTTCTATATGTGTCGAAACATTGTTCATTTAAAAGAAATGCCATACCTTGTGCAGTTTTAGGGATGCAGTTGTAGAATATTATTTTTTTAAGAACCTGGAATAATATCTCGAATAAATGATTTCGAGACGTAAGAGCGTTGCACTCATACATTTCAGGTTCCATCGTAAAAAAAAGTTGGGTGCGCATTATACGGCGACTAAACCAGAAATTTGAAAAAAAATGCAGTTTTTAAAATATAAATGTGCATTATACGCCAGGTTTTACGTTAAGATATTTTAACTTTTATTTTTAGAGTTTTTATAACAAAATATTCTAACCTATTCAATATAACTGCGACAATTTTGTAGATAAATAATAATGAGTTAATACGTGTGTGTGTGTGTGTGTGTATGTGTGTATGTGTATGTGTGTATGTGTATGTGTGTATGTGTATGTGTGTATGTGTATGTGTGTGTGTGTACGTGTGTGTGTAAAGCCTTTTGTTTACATACAGAACTTGGCTGTACTGCGATGTCCTTTGCCACTTGTGAAGTAAGATGAAGACACCCGGCTCTTTACGAATAAATATTTCGTATTTCGTTTTGTAAAGATCATTATCTCCCATGTTTTACCAGATGTAAAAGTCAGCACGCTAATCCAGTCGGTTTTTGATCGCGAGAAATAAATATTTTGCTTCGACGAGTTTTTATTTTTGCTTATGCTAATTTGGATTGTCATCATTAATCAACTAGACCCAAAGACCTACATAGAGCTTGGTTTAAACATATTTTCTAGACCCTAAAACATAAGCCTTTACATTTACTTATCGTCTGATACAAAGGTTAATGCAGAAATGAATGATATACACCCATTGTGAGCTCTTTTGCTGTTACAAGTCGATACATGAAATGTTCAAATCATTTGTTTTTTATTTTATCTATCAAATAAGAGTCGGAAAGGTATTTTAAGAAGTGCTCCTGATAGCAAAGGATGGATAGCAAGTGCAAGAGAGTGAAATATTTCAAATCAGTAAAAATACATAACTAATAATCTATACTAATAAAAGAAAGAGTTTGTGTGTTTATGTGTTTCAGCTATTCCGGCCAAATTAAGCAACACAGAAGTATGAAACTTGCCATGTAGAAGCTATAGGTCGTTATGCTATTAACCTCAAAGAGTTTTTTACGAAATGTGCTTTAGATTTTTTTAAATTCAATTTTTATGCAATTTTTCAGCTAAACGGAGATATAACGTCATCAGCTCTGTCAAGTCTTAAATTTGCGAAAATTAATATTTTGAGCAGTTTTGGAGGGGATTTTAGCACATTTTATTGTAAATATATTCATTTATGGTTGTATTTATTCGTTTTTTCAACTCTTTGGGGAGGAATTACATTTGTTTTTCGAAAAAATCATTGTCAAAAAATGTTTTTTCTAAATTTCATTTTTCCGATTGGCAACACTACTTTGATAACAGTAGATTTTCAATGTTTTAAAACGTGAATCGTATTTGATTTATAACGTATTTTATCCTTTTTCGTACTTTAAAAAAAGAGGGGGGGGGCAATATGTACCGTTAAAGTGTACAGATATTCCAGGTGAGGTGATTTCGTTTTTCGCTTAAATTTTGGCTCCGAAAATTTTGTGACGGGATATCAAACATCAGATGGATTGTTAGCCTGCCAACGTTAGTGGACAATACTAAAGTTTCGCTACCGTATTAAATTCATGTATCTGTGTATAATTTTTGTTTATAATTTTTTCTTATCAACTTTTGTGATTTGTAATAATGCACGCTGGCCTAAAGCTACTGTTTTTACTGTTGTGAGTTTTTTTTAAAGATATTTACTTTCCATAAAATGTTCTTTTTAATTTTATGTTCCTGATAAATCTTAGCTCTACCATGATTATCAAAAAAGCCTGATTACACTCTTCAAACCTTTTTGCTGTATCTGAAAATTTTTTACTTCTCCATGTTTATTAATTTTATGTTATTCTTAGAGTCAATAATGCAAAATCATTTGTTCATATTTTGGTAAAAAACAGTTGCAAGGACCTTGGGTTTGCACATTTGCTTTTACTTATTCTTGCTAACCTGAATGTTGGTGGTATTATCAATCTAAGGTTGTGCTTGGGCTACAATTCATTTCACGCTCATATCACGACTACAGAAGGAAAGTAAGAAAAGCTGTTAACTAAATCATCGCCTAAATTTCAGTACACTTTAGCGGTACATCTTGCCTACTTCCCATCAAAATCAGACCTTTGCTTTTGTATTTAAGGTTGCTTTTCGGTTTGAGTTAATGTTATTTCTACAATATGCTAGATTACTTTATATATATTTACGTTTCTTTTATTCATGTTTAAATTTTTTTATATTTTAATATTTTCTGGCAAAATTAAGGCTTAATTTTCTTTTGTTTTCGATAACCTTTTAATTAAAATTAATGCTGCATTTTCTATTTTAGTGTCTTACATATGCGCATATTATTACAAGTTGGCAATTGTTGCAATAATACGTTAGTACCTTTTCTTTTTGTTGTAAGCTAGATTCTGGAACTATTTTGCAACATCGATGAAACATGGAATTTGCCGATAAAGGTAAAAAGCAATAATCTTTTTTGGTACTTACGTATTGTTGCAAAAATTGCCAACTTAAGAAATGACTCGCCAAATTGGCAACCATATGCTTTATTTCATGGAATGTTGCCAATAGGTTGCAATAATATGTAAGTACCATAGAAAATGACACTCCATTCAAACTAATTGGATTATCAGATTATCAATACCATGATTTCAGTTTGAATTTATGATACTTACATGTAAGCGTCATCACAGCCAAATTGGCGCCATGCTAATCGCTCCTTGATATCAAAACAACAGATTCTTACGTGTTTTTATATGAAAAAAGAATCAGTCGGATTTTGTTGGGATATAGTGTGATTTGTGCTTAGTTCCAGTTTGTCTGTGTTGATGCTAATACGCAAGAACACGAAGGGGGCTAATATGAATTTTTATTTACATATGACATTTTCTGACATATTTTATTTTTGTTCTGAGCTGTTTATGGTATTTTCGTCAAAATTAGACCCTGATTTTTATATTTGAGGTTGCTTCATGGGTTCAATTAATGTCATAATTTTTACTATATGTAAGGTTGCTTCATATATATTTATGCTTATTTTCTTTCTGTTTCAATTTTTCATGTTTAAGACTTTCTGTGATTTAAGTCATCAGAAATTATTAAGCTGGGAAAGAAATGACTATATTAAATCTAAAACCAAAAACACTACAGAAGAATCAAATGTATACATTTAAAGATCAAAATGAAAATAGAATAATAAATCTGGCACAGCCTTAAACCAAAATAGGTATTACAATATGAATACAATTGACTACATACAGAATAAATCAAAAAATTTTAAGCTGAAAAGAAATGACAGAAATCTAAACCCAGAAATGGTTCGGAATAATCATACAAAATATAAGCAAAACAATGTACATTAAACTAATTTAGTTATTGAAAAAATATATAACAGGTTTAGCTGGAAGACTGATGCATCTTCCTATCAGAATACAGTCTTAAAAAAGTTAGTCAGATTTTGGTGGATATAGCGTGATTTTCTTTGTGCCAATTTGGTTGTGGTGATGCTAATATGTAAGAATACAAAGGTTAATACAAATTTTTATTTATATTTGAGGTTTTCTTTTTGTTAAACTGAAATTAGTGATGCTATCAATATGCGGTTATATTTAGGCTATGTATAGCGTGAAACTAAGTCAGCATGACCATTTGGTCAAAAAAATAAGTATTTATGTATTATCGGAACCTATGATGGCATTATATGAAACGAGGCAATGGGGGAAATTCGCGACTGACTGGCACCAAGCGAGTAATCACGTGACAAATTGGGCAACAATTGCACGTGCTTTTCAATACCATGGTAGAATCCAATATGAAAGTTGTTGACATTCTTTAGCTTTAATTTATCTAATTAAAATGTATATCATTGTATTTTATGCATTATTCTAGTGTATATATTTGTTAGGAAAAACTCTCAACAACTCTTTGATATAATTTTTGCTTTATTCTGATTTATTTATCTAATTAGGTATTCGTCTGCTTCAAATAGTGTTAGCTGGTATATTTATTTAGGTTGGATCCTAGCACTTGGTACACAGCTAATAGTTATTTTAATTCTTAATTAATTTAGTAGTTTGCGCAAGAATGGCGTACAGTATATAGGATCAATACAACTTCGTTTAAAAAACTTGAAACTGTTTGACTATCGAATAACAATTGTATCGTTTCATTAAAAAGAACTCACTATTATTATCAAATAGAGTCAGTTAAGTGTATATAATATAAAAAAATGTCTGTTTATAATTTTAATTCATAATTCAAAGACAAGAGAAAATATTTATTCTGAAGTAAAACAATTTGATGATAATTTGTGAAAGGAATTTTTACAAAAATTAAATAAATTTTTCTTTGATTTTTACATTTTACAAATTATTGATTTCTAAATTATTAATAATTATTATTTACTGTTAAAAATTGATGTCATTTCTTTCTTTAAATTAAAATAAAATATTCTTAAGGGGAATGATACCATCGCAAAAGCAACAATTTTTAGAAATGATCAAATTTAATTTGATGATTTGTTGTTATCTTTTTTTTTTTTTTTGAAGTACATTTTTAAACTTGCAAAAACGTTTGTTTCTTGAAGCCTGTGTATATAGATTTTCGGTAATATGAAAGTTTTAGATAAATGTAGATAATTATTTTTGGTGAAAGTGTATTTTTTCCCATCGCCTTCCCCCCCCCTTTTTTTTGTACATAAAATATTAGAGTTGATTAGGAATTTATCCAGTCATGAAAATGAATTTTTTTAACACTATATTTACATCAAGTTTGCCTACCTACACTTAAAATTCGAATGAATATTTTATTTTACTGTGGAACAGTTACTGAATGAAAATGAATTTTATTTTTACAATGTATTGCACATAAATACTTTATATATATGTATGTGTTTTACAATATTATGGAAATTTAAAGATATTTGAAATGTTTCTAATAAAATAACATTCTCCATCTTTGACTGTCTGATTTACTTAGTAATTATTCTTTAAAAACGTTTGAAATTTTTTTTAGAAATGATTGTCTAAAGTAATAAAAGAAAATACTATTTCATTTTTTAGTTAAAGCAATGATTCATATTAACATATAATTTTCAGGATTTTCATTGTAATGTTATTATCCATTATTATGAGTTATTTAATTACATATAAAGTACATAATCAGGGCTAATAATTAACTAAATGATTATAATGAGTTATTTCTACATGTATTAACTGTTTTAATACTTTTCTCTAAGTTGCAGTCACTATAGCAAGTGCTCTTTAAGCACAATAAAATTAATAAAGAGTTACCTTCAGTCATGCATGTGTACAGAATGCTTAAAAACCTTGTTATATTAAGTATCGAAAAAAAAATTGCAAAAAATTTTAACTTTCCTGAGAAAAAAAAACATGCATTAAATAAACATGTGTTTGTAATTTTACTCGTTAGTACAATGCTTTGCAGAACTGAATAGTTTTCTATTGGAAATTGCACTTTTATATCTGGGATACTAAATATAATGCATGGGTATGCGACACTTGGATCACAAATTAATGTTATTAATGCTAGTATGAACTATATTAAAAGTTTGCATTACATTTTTTTATGACAAATTGAATACTTTTTTTTAATTGTCTTTGTATAAAGTGCCTTTAATATATACATTGATCTACTTTTTAAAAATTATTATACAATATTAAGGGAATGTTTCATCAGAAAAGGTGCAATAATTATCAGAAATTCAATTTAATTATCTTTAGTCTTAAATATATTTTTCTTCTTATTGAATTACATATAGTTTATAAAAAATAATAGTATGATTTATCTATAAACAGATTCTTGTGTTCGAATCTTAGATAATTAAATACTTAAGTACCTCTGTTACTACTCTGAAGATGCGTAAAATAAGTAAAACTTAAGTTAATTAAACATTATATGTTCTCAATATAACTTCATTTAAAATAAACAAAAATTTGCTTAAGTTAACTAACATATTTTGCTTTCTTATGTATGATCTAAATATAATTTTATTTAAAATAAAAAAATTTGCTTTGAAGTATTTACATGTTTGTGAAAGTCTACACCTCTCCAAAATCCTTTTAGAACAGGTTTCTTTTGTGAAGACAAAAATAGTGAGAATAAAGCTTGGTTTAAGCTGGCGTCGGTATTGAAAATATTCTTCAAAGTAATTGCATACATAATAAACAGGGAGGAGATGGTTTATAATCCTCACGTTTCAACATGCTTTCAAAACACTCATATTTTGCGCTGGTATATGAAAAAATGTGATTCTTTTCCTCTATCATATTTTCATTTATTGATTGAACAACCATTTTAGCAAAATGAGACATTTTAAAAGTACAATGTGAAACTGCGATAGCAAAATGGTCCTAGCGATGGTAGTAAACAAACGGCAACCTAATCACGTGACACAGTTTTCACGTGATCGTGACGTCACATGAATTTAGTCCATTGGACTAAATTCATGTGACGTCATAATCACATGATAATTTTAAACCACGTGTATTTAGCCAATCAAGTTCAAAAACACATGTGACGTCATAGTCACGATAAATGCAATTATCTATTTTCAGCAAATCAGTTCATGCACTTCAGTTGTTGCCAAATTACACTTTTTACTAAAAAAATTAATATTTGTCACTTTATTTAAATATACATGTATAATACAAGACTTTTTTTTCTTTAATTTTAAAATATTTTTGCAGAAATTTCTTTTTATAACTCTTGGGCATCTTTATCCAATGATGCAATTTGAAATTTTACCTAAGTTTGACAAATAGAATAAAAAAGTACGAGCTATAGTTTATTGTCCGTTTTGAATTCAATGTAGAAAACGTGTTTATATTATCATGTGACCGTCATGAATTTAGTCCATTCAGTGCGGACAACACATAGGAAATTATTGCTGTTGTCAACTTGATGAGTTATTAATAGGGTTGGCAATTGTCGCAATAATACATAAGTACCAAAAAATCTTCCTATGATATTTCAGTTCTTACATATTATCGCAACCTATTAGAGACATTACATGAAACAAAAAACATGGTTGCCAATTTAACGCGTACAACACATGTGAAATCAGTGTTGCCAACTTGGCGAGTAATTTTAAACAGTGGCATTGGTCAATAAAATCTTAAGTTCCTACATTTCCTTCTGTTAAAAAAGGGTACTGATTTTCCTGATACTAATGTATTAGAGTCACCACAGTCAAAGTGGCTCTTTTTTCACCAAAATTTCATTTTTTTCCCATATAAGAATCTGTTATTTTGATATTGTGGTGCAAATTTTGCTGCAATGACACCAATACATAAGTACCATTTTCTTTTATTGGCAGATTACATGTTTTTCCATTGTAACAAAAAAGTAGAAAAATGCAACTGAAGAAAATGACACTCAATTCAAACTAATTGAGATTAACAGATTGTCAATATTGTGATTTTAAGTTAGAATTTCTATTCACGTATAAGATTTTGCTTATGGTAGTTTAATCATATCTTTATTTATTTAAAGTAGCTTTTGGTTTGAATTAATATTATAATTTCTATACTATATGTAAGGTTACTTTTATATTTATTTGTTTCTTTTATTTCAATTTTAAATATTTAAGATTTTTTGCTATGTGTTTTTTTATTGTTCAAAATTTTATGGCAATTTTATCAAAATTAAGGCTTACTTTTTCTGTTTTAGATAACGTTTTAATTTAAATTGATGTTATAATTCCTATTTCAGTGTCACAGTTTTATTTTTTTCTGAACTATCCTTTTCTTGCGTATCATTGTTGATACAGTAATTATGTGATACAAAGACACACACACAAAAAGTCTATTTTTCAGCCGAATAATAATTTGTGAGGCCTTTTGTAAACAGAGTCTTCGTCATGACACAAATATCAAAGGGTTTTTTTTTTACAATCAATGAAACTACACCTTCACTTCTCACCAGAATTTTTTTTTGTTAAGTCCATTTCTTCACAAAAAAAAAAAAAAAAAAAAAAAAAAAAAACATCTGTTAGAAAAATTATGGATGAACACGGAAACTATGGATGCGATTAAATGCTCATCAAAGTAATTTTCCTTCTGACAAATCTGTTCATATGCAGATTGTATATATACACATGCATTGTATACATTTTTTACATATAAATGTTGTATGTTTTACATATCTATGCCATTTTCTGTTGTTGAAGATAACTATTCATCCTTCCTAATAATAATTCCTTCATCAGCATATTCAATATTTTGTTCAATGTAGAGAATATTGCTTAAAATATAACAGGCAGAAAATGACACTGAATTCAAACTAATTGCTCTTAACATGTTGGTAATATTGTGAAGATAATGCTTCATATTTATGAGGAACCAGTATGTACCATGTTTTTTTTTTTGCGTGTCGCTGTTTTTTGCCTTATGGTCCTTATGACCGATAAGAATTCATCTTTGTTTTAAATGAGAAAAGGTCATAAATTTAACAAAAAGCTATTTGCTGAGACTAAGATAAGGTGACCTTGAAATAATATTCTCATATTTTCTTTGGAATTCCATTTTGACCAGATTTTTCTTCATGACTTAACTTTGCTTCTGGCAATCTTGCAAATCAGAAAACTGTATCAGGTGTGGTCGCAAAAATGTTTGCACAGAAAAAGGATGCACCTTGAAAAGATTTTCTCATATTTCCCTCTGGGTATCTTTAAAATTCAGTGTTGAAATGATTTTACGTTGCTTCTGATAGTTGCTTCGTTGCTTCTGATGTCTTCTTGTTCCTCACGTAGTTTCTTGGAGATCATATGCATATTTTGTTATCATACTGTCCATATACGATATATATATATTTTTTAATTATTACTATAGTTATTTATCATTGTATGTACTCATTCTTTTGCTCTTTGCAATCAAATTATAATTTTTAATAGAAATATTGCAAAAAAGTATCGTTTTAAGAATGTGTTTTTTAACAATGATTTATTATTTGTTTCATTTAATACTGTTGTTGGTTCTGGACTATTTCAACGGGGACCTGTTTTAGGTAGATTTTAATTTTAGTTCATACTAATTAAATTTTTTTAGTATTGAATTACATCTAATACTTTATATTAGATGTATTTCAGAGATGTTAGATAGTATTATATGAGGTATGGGTGAAATGCTAATTTAATTTTTTTTCAGTTGAAGGCTTCCTAATATTTTTTATTTATGATAGCATTTAGTGAATCAGT
Organism: Trichonephila clavata; assembly: GCA_019973975.1. NCBI lineage: Eukaryota > Metazoa > Arthropoda > Arachnida > Araneae > Nephilidae > Trichonephila > Trichonephila clavata. The sequence continues at coordinate 57,881 of BMAO01010948.1, forward strand.
TTATCATCATTAATTTTTTTCTTTCGGTTCATCTATTGCAGGTTGTTTCACCCATAGTTCCCATAGCAGAAACTTACAATTGCTATCACTTTTTCTTTAATAATTTGTATTTATATTTGCATTCATTCATATCTATTTACTCTTCAACTTGATAATTTTCTCTCTTACATTGAAATATTTGTTTTTGTTAAATTATTATTTACTTTGAGGCAAAATTGCAATTTGTTTAAAATTATTTATAGTGAGAACATTCATTTGAAAAAAATATTTTTAATTTTTGGTTTTACTACTTTTTCCATACAGGGTTTATCATCACTAAAAATATTATAATTGCTATAATAGATGAATTTATGTTTTTAAAACTTAACCCGTGCGAAGAACGGGCATTTCAGCTAGTATATTAATAAATATATATTAGTGTTATTACAGTAATATTACTTATCATTCTTATATTTTGCCAGCATCTTCACATCTGAAATCTGGGGAAAACAATAAGAGAGATAAAAATAATTGCTTTATACTGACAAAAAGCATGCAAAAAGGTTATAATTTATTTTTACAAATTTTTTAAAAAATCTTCATTTCCTTCCATACAAAAAAAAATAATGGTGCAATGTGAATTTATATAAAACTGATTGCATATTTCATAAAAATAAATATATCGAGTTTGTGTTAAATTTTTAAATTTCTTTATTTGAATAAAGTTATATTTTTATATATAATGCATTTTTAATATAATACTTCTCCTTAAATTTTAGGATACACTTTCTTACTTAGAAATATTACTGGATTAAATATATCATGTAGTATAATTAATATCCCAGTCAAAATATTTTAATATATTTATTACTTCTTGTGGATGTCAAACTTAGTTGCCATTATAATTTAAGAAATAAAATAAATACATTTAAGAAAAATAATTAAAAATTCAGATTTCTTTTTACCATTTTTTTCTTTGTCATAGATACAATCCTTAAAATAATCAAAATTCTTATACATGATTCTTATCAAAATATTACAATAGGTATTTGAAGAAGTTTTGAGTTGTATCAGGTATATATATATGCATTACTTATGATTCTGTTATATATCTGAAGATCCTATTTCTTCAGACCATGTTATAATCCGAGAAAACATATTTCTGCTCACGTTTCATATGGTTTTCGGTTCCAATATCGATATATCGTCTGGGACATAAGAATTCTGTTTTTTTCTTCTTGGAAACTGAATCGTTCTTAAAAGCAAGGCACGTTATTGGACTGCAATAGAAACTGCTAATCTAATACAGAAACGATCGAAAAATTTTCATCATAAAAATGTATATAGCTTGGCATAATATGGTATTTTATACAACTGAAGAATTTCCTATTATATACATATGAACAATAATGGTTATTCCTTTGAGTGTAATGCGTAATCGAAATCAGAATGTATTGACATTAGCATGTTTAGTAAGAGAGTATTGATAACTTAAAAAAAGCGCTTTCGAAGAACACATGAAAACAAAACTATCGCTTAATTTATGAAAATGACACAAAAAGAAGAAAAACAAAAGGATATTCTATCGATGCAAGAAAATAATAATATGTTAAAGGTGGTTAGTAGGATGTTCGATTGCTTCTTATTGCAATAAAGATATATCAATGACCTTTTGTACTTCGAATGAGGATCTAGCTGAATTATGGTGGAAAATTCTGTAAATTCTGCAGAACGATGATTTTTAGTTGTTTACCTTATTGGAAGCAGACATGTTGAAGTCTTTCATCAAAGTAAGCCTCAAAGAGGCTGAAACGAATCAACAACTTGGGGTTTCACGAGTTGTGTGCATGATATTTCCACATTCAAAATATTTTTCTACGAGATGAGAAGAATGCAGGAAGCTATTGTTCAGGTTCACACTTGCTATTACAAGTATGAGCATGACTCATCACAACAAAGACGAATCTCGTCTCTGTATTTTTTTTCCATTGTCAGAATTTATTCTGAGATTTTAAAGGTCAATACTTCCAGCAGACATTTGGCCACAAACAGCAACATGCCACTTTCATGATACTGATTTCGTTCAGTGACGTTATGAGGGTGGTGACGAGTCTCAAGTTCTCTGTGACGATAATCATTCTGTAAATTAAATCTTTATTCATCCGAGAATATCAAAATACTCTATCGATAATCTCTAGTTCCTATATTCATTATTTTATTATAAAGAGATCTTTTTCACACAATTCAATGGAATGCAATAAACTAGATATCTGGTATGTGGATTACTTTCCATTCTATGATTTGCTTGCCAGAAACACTTTTTTTCTTGTGGCTGTACCGATATTAAAATCAGTTATCTGGCATACGTGTTCATATAATTTTTTTTGTTCGGTTTTCATGTACGTTATTTGGAGACAAATTTAACTCAAAAAAGTAAGGAGAAACTCGACAAAGAAATAAAATTATCCACTTCTAAAAAAAATAGAAGGAATAGTAAAGTAAATTAAATATAAACGTTTGAACAAATATAAAATAAAAACGATGTTAAAATATGCAAGAATGTGATTAAAAAAATGATATTTTTCCGAAAGCCGAATTAGTGACAAACATATCAAGCGTTCACAAAGTTATTTTTTTAATAAGATCAAAAGATCCAGAAAGAAATTATCCGTTAAATTTGAAAAAAAAGCCACGGAAAACGCTGACTGACAAGACAGTTATTTTGAAGCAAAGCTTTCTAATTTTTATACAAATGTACATAATATAAAATACAGCAAAAAGTATTCTGAGAAAAAAAGTTTAAAAAAGTAATAAGCAAAAACATAAACAGCTAAATACTTAAAATAGAAAATAATATATTTTTTAAAGAAATATCCACTTTATATTAAAGTAGGGGGAGCAATTATTTCCTCTTACACACACACAGGAAAGAAACAACTGATGTAATAATTAATTTACAAACATTTTTGTAATATATATATTGCCCTAATTTTCTAATAGTTATTTCTTATGTCATTAATGTTACTTTAGAAGTTTGAAATGAAAAAAGAAAAGTTTTTGAAATTAAGCAAATTTACACATAGGAATTTAGAAACTTTTAGGCCGTTTATATAATTTAAATAATACCCTTGCTTCTAAAATGGAAATACAATCATTACCTTTTATATACGACGTTGAAATGAGAACCAATTTCTGAGTAAATATTTATAACTTTGCAATGGGAAAACATTTTCCAATTACGCAACTCATTCAACATTTGAGTTGAATTGTTATCAAATTTCACACACAATACTGAGTATCTGTAGGAATTTCAGATTGAAGAGACATTTCATTAGCTTGCGTATGACATTTGTTGGCCTGAAATGCTTGCCTTAGAAAATTACATTTCAACAGCATATATGTATCGCATAGGCATGCAAAGGGATAATTAGGAAATAAACATTAGACATTAAATTTAAGGTACATCCATTACTTATATGTCATTTTCTCTCTCCATTAACTTAATTGTTTAATTTTAAATTTTTATCCAAATTTTCTGACATATATATGGACATTTTAGTAAAAAAATGGGCGAAATAATAAAAAATATTTCTCTTATTATTCTTAATATAGTTTCGCATGAATTATTATATAAAAATAATATTAGCATTATTTATCAGAAAATACAGTTAAGATGGAAAAAAGGACTTCGTCGCAGAGTGAAAAAAGACCAGGTATGGTGTTCCCTTACAGTAAAAAGAAGGAATGTAAAACGTATATATAGTATACAAGACTGGTAATATACAAGGTAATATTGTATACAGGGGTGATCCAAAAATATATACACACTTTAAGACTTGTCAATATGTTAATGCCATAAGTTTGAAATCACGTTAACCTTAGGATTAAGTTGTAAGAGTTAGTATTAACAGTTGATATTAATGTTTCGACGTTCAGCAATAGTTCATGTACAGATGGCGCTAGTGGTTTAGTAAGGAAAGTGACACCATGGCGCATGTACGTCTGATTTTCCAGCAACAAAAATCATTTTGAAATGGTATTGGAAATTCCAGAACATTAGTGAAGTGCAACGAAATTGGAGGCAACAACATGCTATCCTTCGCAATAAGTTTGAAACTGATGGAACAAAAAAGAATATGCGTAAGAAACGACCAGACCGGCTACGCACGTAAAAAAGTGAAGCGTCTTCATGTTCCACAAAAATCAACATCACAATATGCACGTGAAACCACCATGAGTAGAGGTAGCATAGGATCTATTTTGAAAAGAGTAAAATAGAAAGTTTATATACCACAATTGTTACACAAAGTGAACGAGGGCGACATAGGACGACGAACTTAGCTTTGCAAATGGTACCTGGTGAAGGTTGAAAATGATACAAATTTTGTTTCCCAAGTGATATGGTCTCTTTTATTTATGAAGTTACATCAAGAATGTGGTGTATAGCAAGAACATGTACACACTAGAAAAACTGCAATGAAATTGAAACGGCTAATCACGCAATTCCTGTAATTACTCTGAGAGATTTCACCAACAATGCATGGAAAATCGTGCTTAAAAATGTTTGGAGACAGGTGGATTACAGTTTGCACACTTATTGTAACTTTAAAATTTTTATTCACTGTAATACTTATGATAATATATGAGTTTTTCTTCATCAAAGTGTGTGCACATTGTTTCAATCACCATTATATATAACAGTCTCAATTTTATTTTAAATTCGAATTTTGAATATTTTTCTTTAAATTGTAAAAGCATCATGCATGTGTTAAGAGGGTCCGGCAAGTCCATAGGAGCCCATGTTAAATTGCGTACGTTTATGTACCTTTTTCTCAGAAACTACTTACTTCTAATGGATAAACCTATTACATAAGTTATGCATACTATAACTAAAACTTTAACGAAGGGTTTTGTCTTTTTATTAAAATCAAAGTAATTAAATTTTTTTTAAAGTGTCCAATTTTTTCTCTAAAATTTAATTTAAAAAAGCCTATCTAAAAAGGTTTGCTAGATATATCTAATTACGTCCATTAAAATGTGTAAACAGGTTAAAAGTATGTTCACTGAAAATTTGAGGATTATATAATAAGCAGTGTTTGAGAAATAAAGGTACATAAAGTGAAAAAAAATACATTTTGAAAAAACAGGCTTTAAAGTAAAAATTTCTAATTTTGAGCATTTACCTTTTTTTAGTACTTTCCAGAAGCATATTAAGCATTTTTTTACCCTCTACTCCTGCAAAATACTCTTCTAACTTTCTTTTTTCCCCATTACTTTTAACAATTTAGCCTTTTTGTAAATTTCAAGATGCTTCAGTTGAGCTACACGAATCCTTCCTGTATCGAATTTTTTGAAGCATGACGCAAAGTTATAACTTGGTTCAGTATCACAATGTTTTAAGATCTTTAATTTTAGACTCAGAGCCCAAATGAGTCAGTTAGTGAGTCTTTCCATGTAAACACTTTCTTAATAACATAGAATCACTAAAAATTGGCTTCATTTAATTTATTATGGTATATAGCATATGTGTATGTGTTTAGGATCATGGTGTCTTTCGTTACATTCAGTTTTTGCCTTTTGAAACTAGCACCATAAATTTTTACCCTCAGGACACAGTCCATGTTGAGGGCTGTCGTTTGAAAACAGAAGATGAAAATAAACAATTCAAATAGCATTTTTCATACTGTGTAGGTAAAATATCGGTGAGTCAGTTACGACCACTTAGGCTTTTTCCATCACTTTCTTTTTTCTTTTTTTTTGCTTTTAAGATCCAAAAGACGTGTAACCATACACATTTGGATATGCCCAATACACTATAAATTTTCCACTTGAACATCATACGTATTTGAGCTCACCAGAAACTTGTGCAAGGGGAAATACAGGTGATCCTAGCAGAGCTCATTCGATGCGCGTCAAGGAATAGCTTCATTTAAAAAATAAATAAAAATACTTCTAAATATCGGACTTCCTCATGTCATATATTATTTTAAGCAGAAATATTTGAACTTTTAAAAAATATCAAAAAGTGAAAATTGGTAAATTTTTAAAAAATTATGTTTCGCACCCCCTTAAAAAGGATTAAATCATGGGTTTTGACAGATTAAAATAGCCTATGCCTAGAAAAAGAATACCTTAAGAGTTTACACATGCATTAGTTAGAAATTATCTGTCCCCAAAATCTTTTTTAAAACCATATCTGCGCCAGTGCTTCTCAAACTTTCAATGCTTCCGACCCTACTTTCAATCATAATTGTCATTGCCCCCCCCCGTCCATTCAATAACAATGTGTTGAATGCAAAAATAATGTGCTATGACGCTAAGGCTACAATATGACTTTAATTATAATCTGAACAAATTACCAAGTTAAGTATTAAATTTTGTACATAATTTGTATATGATGAGCCCATGGAAGATCACTAGTAATTATTCATCTTGTTATTAACATAATATTGTTAAATGAATTATCAAATACGTTGTGCACATTTATAAGAATATCAGGAGGGTTCTTTTTCATTCTTTTCAGTACATAAATTTTTAAAAAAATAAATAATCTTTTATTTTCGGTATGCTTGCATCCCCCTCCCACGTAAGATTATCACGCCCCCTCCCTCCAGTGGCGCACCCCACAGTTTGAGAAACGCTGATCTGCACAATTTCTAAAAGGAGCTGCGATTTACAATCATTTTATCGCTTGATTATAAAATACCAAAAACTGTCCTCCATTGTAAATCTTCAGCTGAAAGAATGAAGGGATTCTTTTCTTTCTTTTTTGAGTTGTACTCATAGAAAATAGAGATTAAATCGTCATTCTCCTCGTATTTAAAATACATAACATAAATTCGTTTTCTACACTCAAGTTTATAAATTAAAGGTAATGCCGGCTCAAGTAAATAAATTTTCAAAAACTTGATAAACGTGGTTTATTTATAAAGTCTATTTATTAAACAAAGGATAACGATATAAAAAATATAGTGTACGTATGATATATATATATATACGGATCTTGTTCCCTGGAGAAATTATAAAAATTATCTCCTGTACAAAACATAATATTACAGTGTTGGTATGAAGTAGCAATAAATTTATGTCTCCCACGCGATGAAACATAACCTGTACACCTAAGCATGCTGAGTATAACATTATCGAGCAAAGTATCAAAGATTACTCTACTCAACAAACAATGATCTTAAAAGTACCAATGTACATGTAGAAGGTGGTTGAAGAGCTACAACTTGTCCACTAAACATGTACCAAACATGCTCTATCGGATTCAAATCAGGTGAGAATGCTGTGTGTGTGTGAGGTCATTCCATTATAAAACATAGATACCAATTTGGCATCTGTACTGTTTTCTCATTTTAAAATAGAAAGTGATAACCTATATTATTTCCAATCATTTTGTTTTCAATTCGTGTTAATGCAGGGTTGAATTAAAAAAAGTATTTTTGAATAATCTTTAAATTACATTGTCCATTTCCAAATTCTTAAAGACTATAAATAAAATACTTCGAATTTAATTAATCTTAAGTGAATGCTTCTGAGTTATTGTGTTTTGTTCAAGTATTCTTTGGGTAAGATGAAGCATACGAATGTTACTCTATTCCGAATTTTACAAATGAATAAAAATAAGCTTTATAGGGAGTTTAATAATTTTGAACAAAAATCAAACTGAACCACTTTATGGTGTTAAGAAAACATGCAAAACTGTAACAAATTTTCACATTTTGAAACCAATCTTTGAAATATGAAGCATTATCTATCTCCCAAAATATTCTGGAAAATTCCAGGACCTAGCAAATAATGTTCATATTATTATCTTTTTTTTATTCACTGGAGAACACTCTTAATCTTTCTCTTAGCAGCTACCGGAACATTACAATGTGTACAAGAGAACAGGCGGTGACATCCCGAATAATTTAGTAAGTAGTGATTGATCACTTTTCCCTTTGAATAATAGTTTAGTGTTCTCCAGTTTCTTTGAATTTTTGTTTTCCTTTACCAAGAAGGAACCTATTCTGAAGTATATATCCTAATATAATACCATAGCACAGTTTCTCTTTGTTGGTCCCAGTCAAGTAAGAAGGATTGGCTATAATGTACGGTTTTCTTTAAAAAAGAATAATTTTCACCATTGATAAACATTTGCTGGAAGTTCAATCCGTCTTCTGGCTAGAAAAATATGAATTGCATTAATTAATCACTGCATATATCTTATTTTAAAAGCATTAGTATTAGTGACTTTTATTTTCTATACTTTTTATGATCCTTTATGTATATCAGAATCCCCTTCTTTTTTAAACTTCACTTTTAATTACATGCACTTCATTTAGCAAGTATGAATTTATACAATTTATCAATTGTTCGTATTATAATGAGCTTACGTACATCCCCTCCTTAAAATGTGTATAAGTAAACACATTCATTACTAATTGAAGAGTATTTTTGGTTATGTTTAAAGCGGCGTTCTTGGTATCACAGTGCCTCCTACTCTTTATATGGTGGGGAAGTCAAACTCATTAACCAGATACTCGGTCGATCCCAACGCAGTAGTGGTTGAAAAGCTTTTAAATTTGACTCGGAATGATGCAAACATATCATCACAATAACTCACTTTTACTAATCCAACTTTCTACCTGATTACACACAATCAATATGTAGGCAATACATTCAGTAATAAATAATGAATACTTATATTTAATAAGATGCAAACTCAGAACCTGGCCCACGATAATTTTTCCAATAGTTAAACAACTATTGTTTTAGTCGATAATTCCGGAACAAATGATTTTAGTTCTGGCAGAACTTGCGTGGCAATATTACCCGCGTCTTTTCTTTTCTCTGTCTCACTGACTATTTATTTGCTATTTAGTTGCAATGTTCATTTTTGACTTTAAGTTGTTCTATCTTATAGTGCCAATTTGGCCGGAAGAGAAGAAAAACACTCGAGTTAAGGGGGTAGCCCATTGTTACATGGGTAAGTACATAGCGACAACAGGATGCCATCAAGAGGGCAGAATCATGGTTTGAATTGTTCTAATTTATGAGAAGATATACACACATCGTCATTCACTATCGTTGCCGTTACTCGTTTTAATTAGGAGAGCCCCATCTTTAGATTAAGGAAACTTTTTATCCCCTTAGGGATTGTTTAGCTTCAGCTTGAATGCCTTTACCATTTCTTGTTAAGCTTATAATATATTTTGTTTAGAGAATTCAAATGCTTGCTTTTATTTTACATACAAGATATTTTTCTGAATACTAAAACTAACTTACACACCTGTTTGTTTTTAGCGAGAACAAATTTTTAAAGCATTTAAATTTAAATATATGATTTACTGTAAGTCCGAATTTTATAACTCTGCTGGCGTCACAAAATACACCTTGAACGAAGCACCTAAACCATAAAATGTTTCCATGATGAGTATAGTGCAATGGGACGTATGATTGATCAGCATGTTTTAAGATGTAAATTATGTATGAGCACCTGTAGATTGACCAACAAGTGTTGTATGTAAAGATAATACATTTTGCCACTCCGTATTGGAATCATTTCTTTGTGCATCACAGCAGCTACATTTTTCTTTGAGGAAGAAGGTAAGTTTCATTTGAAAACGTTTCTGAATTCGACCAAAGAACAGTTGCCTTAATTTTCTTTTTGCGAAATCGGTTATCATACCAGACATAATCTGTCACATTAGTAATCTGTAACGTTTAACACTGTAACAGATAACGACTGTGTGTGAACAATGACACCAATTGAGCCACCTTCAGTTCACTACTAAATGCAATGACATGTATATTGAACAATGCAAAGGATGGATTGCTTCACGACCGTATGGAACTTGTGTTACTAAAAATCCAATCAATTTCATACAATCGGTATTCATACATTTTAGTCTAAAACGCGTTATGATAGATTGGAGCGGTATTGGATTTCAGTTTAACATAAGTGTATGCATAGCAATGTGAATATATCTGTGCATACTTAATCTATACACCTGGTTTGGTCTCAAATTATCTCTAACAAAGCGTCTTTAGCTATAAAAAATACTACAATACTTCTTACAGATAGCTTCAGGCAAGTATCCCCCCCCCGCCAAATAATACAGCCCAAGTATTGCTTTATAGCGCGATGTTAATAAACAGTCACTCATTCACTCGCCAAATAAAGAAGTTATCTCTCATTTTGTGTGCTTAATACAGTGCTTCTCAAAGTTTCAATATATGCGACTCAATATTCAATCATAATTTTCATCGCACCCTTTCCATGCAAATACAATGTATGGAATTCAATAACAATATACTTTGACGCTAAAGCTACAATACCACTTTAACTTCTTAAATGCTGCTGTCGTATATAAACGTCTCACTCACCTAAAGCATTAATTGCGCCGGACGTATGTATACGTCTTTCTGAAGTACGATCTTCTCTGTGTACTGCTATCCTTAAAATTTATTCCGAAGTCTTTGGAATGCAATAAAAGGATCTTGACAGTGTTTGAGAAGGATTTGCTTATTTATTCCTTATCTTCCTCCCCCTCCCAATACATCACATACTCGCCCCTACGTGGAAAATGGTAGCATTGGGGAGCGAATCGCATAACATGTAATCGGCAGTTCAGGCAACCGCATAAATATAATATTACAAACCATACAAATTATCAAGATAAGGGTTAATTTTTGTATATAATTTTATATATGAGAAGCCCATGGGGTCTCTGTGGTAATTATTTAACTTGTTATTAATTTAGTATTGTTAAATTAGTTATAAATGTATCAGTACAGCACAATGCATTTTATAAGTGTATTATATCAGTGTAAATGGGCATTTTAATTTTATTGTGTCAAAATGTATTATGTTTGTTTACTTTCAGTAAATTAATATATTTTTTAAAATACTCTTTTGTTTTCAACTTTTCAATACGCTCGCGCCCCCCTCATAGAGTTTTCACACCCCTAGGGCCCCCTAGGGGGCGCATCTCACAGTTTGAGAAACAATTATTGAAAAACTAGAAAATGCGAATAGCATTCGTCTTTATTTATTTGCATAAATTCTACAGAGCTCACCAGAAATTGATTAATTTAGAAATATACCGTGCATCTAAAGCAGTGAAAACATTAGTGAGTCTCACACTTTTAAATTAAAAAAAAATAATAAACCATACAATTATTTTTTAAAGTTTTTTTAATGTAAATTAAAAATTATTACAAGCGTTTCTGTCACAAATATTTTTACTTATTTCTAATTTATAAAATTATTTTTAATTCAAGTTATATGGTTTGTTGTACACGTATTCAACCATAAGGATTTTGTATATGCTTAACCTCAGCATTTGAAGTATCTTATGTGATGACGGTAGCCAAGTGGTAATGGTCACGAACTCGTAGTAAGAATATTGCTGTTAAATGTCCTGGTGCTACTGAAGACGGACTGTGTCGAGGGGAACTATGCAGGTTAATACTTCGAGGCTCAAAATCCTCCTATTTGTGTAATGCGGAAGTTCGATGAGAGAGGGGCGAGTTTATGCGGCAATTTCTTCACTTGAGCGATATTTAAAATTACGAAGACCGTCGCCAATCGCTCTCGTGTTGCTTTACAGTGTGGCGCGAATATATCTCTCACTATCTGGTAAAATCTTATGTACTAGAAATCCTGGCGATACCAAATGAATTCAGTTTTTATGGGTATAAATTAATTCTACTGGGCCATACTATAATGTACTATTATATAATTATATTAATCTTATTCCTTTTGCAAACATTTATGAAGATTATCAAATATATATATAGATTATATTACTATAGCATCGTTAATATGTGAACTCTTTTTCTTTACTTTAAGAGTAGAAGTCTGCACTTGCATTAATTGATATAATTAGTATTCAGGATTTTTCAGCTAATATGTAATTATAGTTGAAATATTAAAAAAAAACAGCCGCACTTTATTTATTTATTCTCATAATAACGTAGGACACTATTTTTAATTGAAATACGTTATTATATCATTTGTTACTCTCATAAATAACTTATAATTTGTTCGCATTAAGGTATCCGAACACGTTCGGAGTACTTTCTAACAAAAGAGCATACTAAAACATTATAAATGCTCTTTTAGGACTCAATACCATTAAATATTACTATTTAACTATCAAAATTTAAAATAAATTACCTAAATTTTACAAAAATCACAATTATAAGTGAAATTTTAGCAATATTTTTAGAAAACTTCAAAGCCGTTAGAGGAAAAAGCAATATACATATTTTAGTAAAAATATTACTATAACAAATTAGATGCATTTGTCTAGAAAATTTACTAAAATTTTAATTTTTAATTAAAATTTGAAAATTTCAGAGCTGATTGAGTAAACATTACAAGAAATGTTACATTTTTTATGAGACCATTATTTAAATAACAAGCCATAACTCAAAAAGTATTCATACAATAAGAAATATTTTAGTACGTTCTCTAGAAAATAACATAAATATGAGGTGCAAAAAGTTTTATAGAAATACATCCATAATATTTTGAGTTATCAGACTCGCCATGATAGATTTTGAGCAATTTAAATGTTCACTTCTGGTAGATCAAAAACCCACTTCCGGTTTTTCTAAATTTATAAAATGGATTGTAACTTGTCCTCTAGGTAGTGTAGAAACAAAACAAAGTATGTTTCGTAAAGGCAAAAGATAGCTCTATTCAATAAAATAAAAAACAAAAATGTCTATCTTGACTGAATTTGGTCATTTTCAACGTGTTCGGATACCTTAAGAATACTAATAAGGGTAAAAAAGGTTTTTAAAAAAATTAGCTTTTTCAGTATGAATTCAGCCTTGTAACGAATAATAATAGAGCGCCCTCTCCTGGCCATGTGAACACTTAACCAGTCAGCCTGCCACCTCGGGGAAGGAAGGATGTGCCAATGTCCGCCCGCGCAAACCCCTTAATATTTGTATATTTCCCCCTGTTTTATGTAATTGTAACCGTGCTCAATTAGAATGTACCACCAATTAAAATTATTTGAGCTAGCCGCCGGAGTTATTTTTGAGTATCGGTTATAAAAATGTCGCCCAACTTACGGCCCGAATAATTATTTAATTTTAATATGACTACTAGTCTAACAAAGTTATCTTCAATATTCTGAACTGCTAGTTCATGAAGAAGTTTAAAAAGTAATTTCTGAAATTGTAAGCTACCGGCTACGAAGAAATTTTCGGATTACTAGAAAATTTATATTTCCTACCGGGAAATTAGAAACTTTGGATTGCATTCGTCTTCATGGAGCATCAGCTAAGTTTCTTTTCTTTTGTTTTGTTTCTGATTCATTTTGATCTTTTACTGAATTTTACTTGTGTTTTTATATTTTATGGTATAAATATATAATAACCATGATTTATTAGTCTATTTCATTATGAGTAATTCTTTTCCCGAGTAAGGAAACTATTTTACTTTTGTTCATTTCCTGTGATTTATGACTATTAGTGTACTTGTTTGGGGAACTTCTTACCCCCACTTCTGACCTTGAGTTTTCACTGCTTGTTTTCGTTCACGAACAAGACGTTTTGTTACTAAGGATCCCCCTCCCGATTTTCTGTCTCTCACCCCTTGCCTGGTGAAAATCAGACATTCTTTATTTTTCTCTTATTCATTTTACTTGGAAACTCGGAATTCAGCATCCGCTGTTCGTTTTGTAAAATTTGTTTATCCTCGATATTTTTCACTTTTTTTTGTTGACTCTTTAAGTTACTTATGACGCCAGAGTGTCCCGGAAATTGATATTTCCTATTTAGTATTATAATTGCATGTGTTTTTTTTTATTGAATTTTAGTGTTATGAAATTGTGTTTTATTTTCAACTATACTGAAGAATTTTGATCATATATAAAATATATGCGAATTTAAATGAAATAAATTTTTTTTTTGTTAACAAAAGAATAGTAGAAAAATATTTTTATTTTTTATTCAAAAGATTCATGCATAGGTTTTGTTTTGACTTTGAATTGCATCAAAATTTCTTTTATATGTGAATTATTTTTACTTTCAAAGCTAAATTTTTGCATTCAGTCAAATATCTACAAAACAGTATTTTTATACCTTCAAAGGAATAGTTTATATGTTGTTTTGGTTAAGTGCATCAGAATTTCTGTTTATCTGAATTTTCATTTTGTTTTCGAAGTTTAGATTATTTTGTATCCTGTCAAACATCTGTAATATATATTTTTTAATAGTATTGTGTTCGAATATCCAATTCTTATTATTTTAGTGATTAGTTGATGCTCAATTATCAAGGTTAACTATTTTAAAACTAAATTAACTGCATTTAATTTGTGGCTGTCGGATTTTATAATTGACCCTTTTTTTGCCCCTCAAAAGTTAAAAACAATGGCGTATCTTGCTAAAGCGCGCAAAGAGGACTTAAAAACACTAGCTACAGAATTGGGCCTCGAAGTAGGAAAAATAATGAGAATAATAGATTTTAAAAATTTAATCATTACGTCGAAAGACTATGATGAACAGTTTACTAAAACTCTTCTAGAAACAATTATTAACACGAGGGTTCAGGCAGAACGTGAGGAGAAGGAGGAAAATGAATACAAACGAAAACGAGACGAACTGAATTTAGAGCTAGAACGCATGAAGTTAAGCATAACTGCCACTTCTTCAACTAACACTAGTGCTGCCGCAGAGAAAATAAATATCCAGCACCTCATACCCAGATTTGTGGAAACTTCAGACATTTCCACCTATCTAAAAATATTTGAAAGACAGTGTGAGCAAGTTAACATAGGAGAAGTCGATTATATAACACACCTTCTACCTATGTTACCTATTGATATTTCTAATATTATCTTGCGGGAACCTAAAGAGAAATTAAGAAATTACCAGTACATTAAGCAAGTGCTGCTCCAAAGATTCAAGTTGAGTGCTGAATCGTTTCGAATTAAGTTCAGTACTCATCAAAAACAACCCGAAGCTCTGTGGAAGGACTTCGCGTACGAGCTAAACAATTACTTAGAAGAATGGCTACATAGCCTAGAAGTGAAAGACTTTAACTCCCTTAAGGATTTGGTTCTTACCGATCAGCTTAAGAGAAGAGTTTCGAGGGACGTTAAAGAACATTTCGTGGATATCTGGGGAGATATTAAAAGCTCATCTGAGCTAGTACAAAAATTAGATGATTATGAAATTGCTCGAGGTAAGACGTCGAAACATAAAGTTTTACCAGACGTAGGAAGAACTTATTTCCCCTCAAAAACAAATAAAGAAAGCAGTATAAGAACGAGGGATAAGGCAAAAGAAATACCAAAAAAAAACCATTTGGAGGGCATTCGCAATTTGAAAGCCGAACTCCTTTGTCCTGCTATGGATGTGGAAAGCCCGGTTACATCAAGTCAAAATGTCCTGACTGCAATCCTTCAAAGGGTGATCCAGCTCACTTTGGAATTCTGCGAGTTAACAGTCTCTCTCCTTCCAACAGAAATGCTGTACTCAGGATCAGCATAAATGGAGTCTCAGGAACTGCATTTGTGGACAGTGGTGCAAGTCATTCGATTGCAGGAGAAACTCTTTACAGTATCCTTCTGCAACAAGGAGCTGCTTTTGAGAAGACAGTCATATCTCTATCCTTTGCTGATGGAATCGTTACTCAGAAAGAAGTTCTACGTACATTTCAAAACGTCCTTCTGGAAGGCAGAAAGTTTAAAACCCCCTTCATTATTTTGCCTGATGCCAAAAACAACTCCACTCTACTTGGAGTTGACTTTCTCAAAAATGCTGGAATAGTACTAAATTTCAGAAAGAACTGTTGGACTTTTTGTGACGATTCCCGAAAATCGTACAATTTCGTAACGCCTTACCAGAGTACATCTGTTAATGTACTTCCTGTGGCGATAAAAAACTGTCAATTACGGGAAGATGAAGGACAAGAACTCCCTGGTTCTCAGCGTGTGGAACTTGATAGCTTGCTTAAAAATCATCACTCTATCTTCGAAGTAGGGGGAGAAGCTACTCCATTTATCGAACATAGCATCAACACTAAAAACAACCGACCAATTTCAGTGCCTCCCTACCGGATGAAGCCAGCCAGGAAGGAGCTGTTGAAGAAAGAGCTAGATTCTCTGCTGCAACAAGGCATCGTAGTAGAATGCGAGTCTCCGTACGCCTCTCCCGTTGTTTTGATTCCAAAACCAAGAATTGAAGAGAAACAAGATCAGCGAAAGGCCTTCTATGATAAAAGACATCGTCCCAGTCCCTTGTATCATCCAGGTGATAAGGTCTGGGTAACCCTTCACCCCCTTAACAATGCTGCCCGAAAGAAAACAGCTAAATTCATGCCTAAAAGAGATGGGCCTTATATTATTGTGACTCAACGCTCTCCGACGACTTATGAAGTGGCAAATCCAAACAACCCACATGAGGTTCTCGGACCTTATCATTCATCTGCTCTTCGTCCATTCATAGACCAGGACGCCATTCCAGTGATGCCTCTCAGAAAAAGGGGAAGACCCAGGAAAGACAACTCTGCTGGTTCCTCATCGAGGACGATACCTAGGAACCAGAGGGGGAGTGTAACGAATAATAATAGAGCGCCCTCTCCTGGCCATGTGAACACTTAACCAGTCAGCCTGCCACCTCGGGGAAGGAAGGATGTGCCAATGTCCGCCCGCGCAAACCCCTTAATATTTGTATATTTCCCCCCTGTTTTATGTAATTGTAACCGTGCTCAATTAGAATGTACCACCAATTAAAATTATTTGAGCTAGCCGCCGGAGTTATTTTTGAGTATCGGTTATAGCCTTTAAATTCTTAGACCCATTGTGAAAGTTATTTCCCTTTCTTGTATATTTAATGGTGTAAATGTATTCAAATAAATTAGCTGTCTATATATGAGCTGTATTACTTTTCAGAAATTACGAATAAAGTGTAGTTTAAGTAATGAATACAAATTATTTATATAATATTTTTTGGGGATAGAGACAGAAAAATAAATTAGGTAACACATTTTTGTAATAGGTTTTTACTAGACATAAAAATAACTTATTTGCTTATAAATTATATCATTTCGTTTTTTTGGTATTTTACACATATTGAGTTCAGTGAAGGTGATAAAGATTAAATTGAGGTAAGAAATATTTATCTCCGTAATAGATCATTACATTTTTAGAGTACTTTTTTATTGTGCTCTAAGACAATACAAAATAGCCAGCACAATATACTAGGTGTCCGAAAAGTATGACAACACTTTCAAATATTATATACAAGCAAACAAGCAAAGATATTCACTTACGGTTTTCTTATGTTCCATAAAATGATAATTAACAAGAATTTAATTCTTTACTACCGTGCTTCTCAACCTGTGGGGCGTGCCCCCTAGGAGGCGTGGTAATCCAAGGGGGGGGGGTCAGAGCAGATTAGAAAAGTCAAAACAAGAGATTATTAAAAAATTATCAATTTATTGAAATCAATATAAAAACATTTACTTAGATCTAATACGTGCATAAATGTATCAGAACTGCACAATGCATTTTATAATTAATTTAACAATACTAAGTTAAGAACACGTTTAATAATTACCAGTGACCCCATGGGCTTGTCATAAATAAAATTATATACAAAAATTAACACTTAGCTTGATCATTTGAAGAGTTTATAATTAATCCTGTGACTGCCGATTAAAAATTACGCGATTCGGTCCCCAATGACACCGTTTTGCACGTATGCACGCGTATGTGGTTTTTTTGGGCAGGGGGAGAGAAAGTGATTAAGTAAGAAAATCCTTTGAAATAAGTAAATCCTTCGCAAACGCTCTCAAGGTTCTATTATTGCATTCCAAAGCCTACGGAATAATTTTATGGATAACAGTGAACAGAAATTATTGTATTTTTGAAAGACGTATATATACGTCCGGGGCAACTTAAGCACTGGCTGAACGAGACTTTTACATACGGCGGTGGCACTTAAGAGGTTAAAGTCATCTTGTAGCTTTACCGTCGAAGTATTGTATTATCGAATTCAATATATTGTTATTGTATGGAGGGGGACGCGATAAAAATTATGATTGAGTATTGGGTCACAAGTATTGAAAGTTTGAGAACCACTGCTTTTCAATGTTTTATTGCTTTATTTCAATGTTTTTACTAATACTTGGGTGCAATGTATCGAATCTATACGACATCTCTGGCCACATTCTATGACGCATTGCATGATCCACATCCTGAATGGCCGCTGTAGCTCGACTTTATAACTAAGCAGTGTTCCAGTTTGGACATTAGTAAGCAATGTTTTTCAATTATCCCTACTAGAAGGTTTTATGTAGCTCTAAGTAGCCACGGTATTGGATTTCCTCTTTCCATCCGTCACACGAGGAACGTTTCCTCACTTAAAAACTCCAGTGTAATGGTATCCCATTTACGCTGTACATATGTTGCAGATTTAAATTCAACACACTATGCTACAAGCGGCATTTCCTCTTGCGGTAAAGCCATTTTGTGACAAAAATGTTGGAAAACTTGAACATTGTGTCATCTAA
Organism: Trichonephila clavata; assembly: GCA_019973975.1. Lineage (NCBI taxonomy): Eukaryota > Metazoa > Arthropoda > Arachnida > Araneae > Nephilidae > Trichonephila > Trichonephila clavata. Next base: position 76,386 of record BMAO01010948.1, read on the forward strand.
TTTATATTTCATCAAACAAAATTTTCAGCTTTCCTTTATAGTGTGTTAAAAAGTGTAAGTAAAATCCCTTAATTGCTTATTTTTAATCCATTTTTTTTAAAAGCGTAGCCATAATTTTTAGGCATCCTATATTAAGTATCAATACCAATATTTTGCATTCGAATAATGTAAGTAATATTTATTCAATGGATTCCTTTTAAGCACATATGATTACACATATAAGACAAATACGAAGCTTTATTTTTATGTCAAAATGCCATTTTTAAAACAAATTAAAATATTAATGAAATATTCTAAATCAAATTAGTCTACTTAATTCCCACGAGGAAAAGTTATCTTAAGAAGAATTTAGCCCTCAAAGCTTTTTAAATAATTAAATTCAAACATTCATTTGCTCCATTTTCTGTAGCATTTTTATTCACATTTATGCATTTATAACAGTAATCCTTATTTGTCTCATTTATAAAAGTTAAACAAATTATCTAAATCACGATGAACGTAAGAGGAAAATTCATAATTGTAAAAATTCAGAAGCAAAATATATTAGTTAACTTACATAGATATGAATAAATACTCAACAATATTAAAATAGATGGTGCGTTGCAGGTTTTTTTACACATCAATATCTTATTGAATCCATAGTATTTGCTGAATTACTCAACATTTCAAAGAAAAGAATGATTTTTGCACTTTGAACTGTCAAGAGTATTGATGATGTATATGCCGTGTCAGATCTCGTGTCATTTGACGTTTCATCGAGCGCGATAATCCATTTGAAATCCTCACTCCTGAATATGTATTTCCGTTGCAAGTTGGACGGAATCGATAAAATGGTAAAGCAGGAAGGAAGAAAGACACTTTTTCTGGCATTGAAGAATAAAGTACAGGATAAAAAGTATATTCTTGTATCTGTCGTTTGTGTCAAGTATATTTACATGTATCAAAAAATAAAGCTTCTGAAAAGGAACATATTGATAGCAACTGTTAAAGTACAGGAGAATAATAAATTTGTAGTATGCATGTTTTTATTTACATATTTGTTTCATTCGCTTAGAGTTATTTTTACTAAACATTTTTCATTTTAAGTTTCTTGATTGGATGATATGTAAATATAATCTACTAGAAGTACTAAATGGTCGTGTAGTATATGCACATAAAATAGTTTGATGTTTTAAATTGCTTTATGATACATTTAAATTTTTAAATATGCGGGGCAAATCACAACAATTCTATACTGAAATAGACTAGGGGGGGGGGTAAACTTTTTTGTCTCCTTACATATTAAATTCCATTTAAGATGAAACTTATTATTTCAGGATGCTTTGTCATAATTCTTTTTCAAAAAACACATTTTGTTTTATAGAAAATTATAGCGTATATAAAAAGCTTATTAGTTGGTAGTCCAGTTTTAATTATATAATTATTTTTAATTATTGAGTTTGTACCATATTTATCGATGCAGTGAAGATTAAAGAGAAAGTTATAATTGTCCCTGAACTGTTGCCATGTATTTCATTTCATCAGCCTAGAGTTTTTGAAACATTTTAAAACTAAAAGTAAGGAGGTCGACTTTAAATACGAAAACCCTAATCCGGAAAAAAATTAGGGAGAAGTTTATATTATATATTTTGAATTTTTTGTTAGTAAGCGATATTAATCTCTTAACCTTTTATGTGCTTTGAATGGAACGTCTTTCTAAAAAAGAATACAGAAAAGTCAACAAATTTGTTAATTTAGATTCAAAATCTGAGTTTTCAAATGCTTCCTAAAATTCACATTTATTCATTGTGATGTCTGAATACATGTGTTCATCATACATCGAGCATTACCTAAGGGTTTTAAACAAAAGTCGACGATCACGTATGTATACAAATTTCTTTGTCTGCTCATTTTCCAAATAAAGAAAAAAAATGTTCCAGGTAATATGGAAAGTACATACTTTACACAAGGTAATGAAAGTAAAAAATGCTTCATATAGGGTTACCAGGGAAAAAAACAATTGTTAGTATTTTACTTTACAGCAAATTGGAAAATATATTTTTCTATTTAATTTTTAGTAACATTTTTACCCCCATGGTGACATGTTGGTAAAATACAGGAATTCTCCCCTATCCTGATTTGGCTTATATTTGGAAATATTCGATAAAAACAAAAATTCGGTAATTAAAATCTTATGCCTCCAAATTTCCTCCATCTAAAAAAATTCATCCTCCTATTTCCTAATCCCATAAAATGAGATGCAATTTATATATATGTCAGTAAAACAGTATTAAATAGTATAACTCTCTACTAGAGAGTTACTGACACACACATGGGATTTATTAGTCTTCTTTTTAATTATTTACTGCTATATATATATATATATATATATATATAACATCTCTCTCATCTTTCATTTCAAATGAAATTTAAGAATTTTACATCAACTTATTGTTTTACTTTATAAAAAAGATGATATTGTGTTTCGCTTCTATAATAACAAAATGAATCTTATGAATATTTTATTCAAAATACCTCTTTTCTTTTGTGATTTCTTCAGGTAAACTCTTCCTTTTATATTTTTACTAAATCAAATATGGTTATATTTCCCCAAGACACGTTACATTTCCGCAATTATTATTCTTTCAAAACTCACAATCTTTTCCACTACAATCGTACGTGAAATGACAGACGCTATAACACTGAATTCAATTCCATTGTTTAGAAACTATAACAACCGAATAACGCCCTCCTGGAAGTGAGAAATGCCTGGGGCATAGATGTCGTTTCCCTGTACACAAACAAAGTGGCCGTCTCATCGCCATCCATTCTAATGAAATGAGGAAGAAAAGAAATAAAAGTTGTGATTCTGGATTTCTAGATCTCTGGTGGTTAAGCAGGAAACGTGGAAATGAGCATGAACGCAGGAAATATTGTTAGAAGGGCAATCTTATTTCAGAACAATACCCACCGATATATCTTTCTTACAGCATATGTTTTCTGCATACGGAAGAAATGCATTCAAACAGGTTTTTCAAAAAAAAAATATTTATGCTTCATTGCTCAAAAAATGAAAAAAAGAGAAAAATGTAGTGAAAAATTATATTTATACATACAAAATTAAACCATCACATAAATTCTCCAATAAAATTCTTGTTTCCTTCTATTTGTGTGAAATCATTTTTTTTAAGAAATCTGGATCCCTTCAGTTCGAAGAATGTTTAGTGATGTTTACTGTTTTTAAAGAGCACGAGATATTTTTTCTTACCATCTCTCTCTCACATTCTAGCATTTCCTTTAATTTCTTCTACACATGTTTTTCAAATAATTAAATCTGGGGCTGTTTGGATGAATAGGTTAATTGCGCAAATAAAATCTAAGATGCAAACAAGTTTGATATGTTTTGATTGTTTACAAACATTGCACTTTGAAGTTACACGAGGGCGCCTTATTGACGAGATGTACCTATTAAATTTAAAGCCGAGCGTGAAGGACGATGACGACACATACAAACCAGTTTGAATGAGTAAAGAAGTTACTGAAATCTATTATATTGTTACTGTACTAAACCAAGTAATATAATATTATTTTTTTCTTTCTTTCTGTATTTGTGTTATGCTCTATTTTGTAAATTTTTCAGTTAAAAAATCATAAAAAAGCAAAATCTAAATTAGCTTATAAACATATGAATTTTCATGTGCTAATTTTTTTGAAGCAGTCTTCCAATAATGACAAATTATACTTTGGAGGCAAAATTTCACTATTCAAATTTCGTAAGAGATATTTAAATTTGTATTTTTTTTTTTTTTGTATTTGAGAGTGTATTTGCTAAATGTAAGAATAACCCTTTCGTATCTGAGAAAAAAATTATTAAAAGCTTTTTTAGAATATTCGTCTACAACCCACTTGTGTGTTAGAGAGATGTTTCTTTTTTCTCACTCAAATCAACAAATTACGCATGTATAAAATCATTACGCATGTACGAAATAGCCCTAAATCTAATAAGGCTTAAATTTAATAAATACATCTAAAGATGGTATAGGTAAAATATATATAAACATAGTCGTATCATGCATTTTAGTACAATTATAAAAGAGTTAAAATAAAAAATTTAAAAAAAAACTTTGCAATCAAATTTAAAACTAAATATCTTTAATGTTTAAATTTCCATTTGAATTTAACAGTATGCATCGTTTATTCATATTCATACCTTTTGATTTCATATGGACTTTAAATCTCTTTGGCCAAGGCACGTACTAATTCCCTGGGAATTTCCCTCGCTGCGTTCCTAAAAGATGTTTCAGACTGTTAAATTTGTGTGTGTGATGCCATTTTTGGCACACATTTGCCATTTATACTGACGACCATTTATAGTCCAATGGATTTAAATAAAGTCTGAAGGAAAGGAAATTTTGTGTTTTGTTATGTCCGAAACGTTCTTTTTAATCGCCTTTGCTTCGTCATCCTCTCATGAACAGGAGCATAGTCCTGTTGAAAAGTTCAATCCCTTTCACTGAATTGGCTTACCCCCCCCCATTGAGGGGTTTCACAATTGATTCTAAGATAGGGCTTTGATAAGCATTTACCCTGGTTTCCAATCTTTTCTTCAAAAAAGGAATATGTGAAGCCTTTATATCTGACACCCCATACAATCATAACGGAAGCTGGTTGATGAACTTTCTACTTGATTTTTTTTCTTCTCTTTTTTCTTCTTTTCTGTATTCCCGTTGTGTATACGGTCATTCTGGTGGTTGAACCTCAAAACGTTTCTCATCAGTAAACAAAACTCACCCGCGACTGCTATGAGCGGATCTCAGTAACAATGCTTTAGCTTTTAGATACCTCTGACACTTGATTTTTTAAAGAAATTACCAGTTATTCATCGAAATCCTCTTTGTCTATCTACTTCGATTAATATTTGGTATATTATTCCTTTTGACATATCAATCTGCTTAACAAAAAAAAAAATTTTGACAAGGATTTCAACGAATTATTTTTATGAATGTCTTGACAAGAGCGACAGAGCGCATCAGGTGTGGACGACCGTTTATAGTACGGTTTGCAATGATGTTGGTAAAAAATTATTATTTCGATTCACCTGCATGAATTTTAAAATGTTGAATTGTCAATTATTAAAATTATTCCAAATACTAAGCACAGCTTATGGTGGAAAAATCATTTTATTAGGAGTTTTAATACAATATATCCATATAGTCTTAATGGTAGGTATTTTGCCTAAAACACATTGCAAATTATGTCACAGAGTATTAATAAAGATTTTTTATAATGTTCCGAAATTTAGATAATAATTTTTTTAAAAATTTCTAGAAGCAAATGAACTACAAGGAAAAATAGAGAATAAAAAATACTTTTGATAATATTAAAGTTATTACTGATGATTTTGAAATAAACGTTAATATGAAGCAGATCAAATATTTAATGTTTGGTTTTAATAAAAAGGAAATTGTAATGTTAAATGAAATCTTAAATAATGATTGCTTAAAAGTGTGTCATGTAGTACACATCATTAATGATATTTAAAAATTTTTAGTTAATAATTTCGATATAAATACTAATAAAATTAATGAATCTATTATAGATTACTGCCCTTTATTATTCATGATATAGTTAATTTTCTAATGTAATTAGTAGATATTTGTCACTTTTTCCTGTTAGGAATATAATTGTTAAAAAAGCATTTAAATATAATAAAACGATGATTATGTTTATCTGTAATTACAATAATAGTTCACATTCTTATCACATAGACGGTTGTAAATATAAGGACTATCACGATTTTATTGATGGTTATCATAAGCATGTAATTACATGCCTCTTAAATATAATCAAGAGCAAAATTTTAAAAGATATCACACACATAAGTAAAGGACCTAGTTTCAGATTAAATATTTCTAAGAACAACAATACTGTTAAAACAAATTAATAAAGATATAATTAACTTTGGTACAAAATCTGAAGTTAAATATGGATTTTCTTTTGAGGCATTTGATGGAATTAAGTACAATATATTATAAAAAAACTTGATGAATTTTCACTGCAACTTCAGTTCTTACAAATTTAATGACCAGTTAACGGAGTATTTTGTTAGCCACCAAATCCAATCAATTACAATGCTCAGATTAAAAATCATGTGAGTAAAAAAACCTCCCTAAGTACATTAAAATGTATTTTGGATTACAGAAAGAGCATTGCTGTCTGTTATGTCTTACGCATGTGTTTTATTGTTATTTTCATGCGTCACTGTATACGCTTGTTTATAAAACGTGCCATCGAGAACTATCTTTTGCAATCAACTTGATGTCCTGATTGTCTTTCACAACAGCTAAATTAAAAATATTCGAAGTTGCGATCTTCACAATGTAGAACCCACTGAAAGAAAGGGTTAAAAATTTCTCACTTGACATAAACGTATAAAGCTCTAAGAACCCTTGTTCAAATCATCGAGATGATAAATGGTTCCTCCGTCCATAAATCTTCTTTCATCGCTAAAAACCAATTTGAAGCAGAAAAACTGATTCCTTTGTAAAAGTTTCAGTCATCACTTTTCGTCTCAACATAAATTTATGGAGGAAACACAGTGTGCTTCAGTACACTACATGAGCTTAAACTTATTTTCTCCAGAGGAAAGAAATTATTTACACTCTTGTGCAATACATAATTTTTTTTTTTTTTGCTACACATGTTCTTACAGTAAAAATATTAGTTTTCATAGCTTGATAATGGATGCAAAATAAAAAGATTTTGTATGTATACGTTTCAGATATATTTAGAAAATTCTGGAGCTTTTGAGCTAAAACATGATATATTTTTAAAGGAATATAGGTGTGCTTTCAAAATGCGTACGGTCTCAATGTATAAATATTTCGCCATTTGCCTTCCACTAAAATATTACTATTCTAATATAAACTGCATTTTATTTTTTGGTTACTTTTTGTCACTTCTATTTTTCAAAATATTTTGTTAAATTCAAATTCTTTTATTTTTTCCTTCTGATACTTACATGTAATATATGATATTTATCGATCGACAAGAAGCTTTCTTTTATTCTTACCATATGTATTCTAATTCAGACGAAATATAAAATGGACTATTTCCAAAAAAATTTGTATTTCAAGTAAATTTTTTATAATTAGTGTTCTTTACGTAGGGGCCTTATTTCAGAAGTAAGTTTGTCAGTATATTTGAAATTCACAATAAGAATCAGGCTCTCCTCATCTTCGATGCTGGTAATAGTTATTAAGAGATTTTTAGAAATTGAAAGAAACTGCTCTTTCGAATGAGACGTTCAGCTATGATGGCATTCTTTTTCTGTCATTAATCAGCACTACGATTTATCAGTGGATATTAAAATAGGGTGCTGTTCACCTTCTGAGTAATGAGTATGTTAACGGTTCATACAGTAAAAGAGAAAAAAGGAATTTTATACACTGTTCCATCGTCTAAATATAAAATTGTTCGGTCAAGTGAGTAAGGTTTATTTGATTTAGCAGGACACATTGTGTTGACTAATTATTTAAAAGCAAGAGAAACTCCGACTGTCTAGTGTCTTCTAAGATACTATTCCTTTGAGTTAAAATGTAAGTTTGCCATCCTGTAAAGGCTAATGTCAAACTATGGGTATAAGTTAGGGTTTCATTTAAGGGTCACCTTGTAGTGTTATGAAAACTATTGCGCTTTAAGTGTATTTAAAGTACCTGAATATTTATACGATTAAAATTTTATGTGAAAGATTAAATAGAGGGAATAAAATAATGATTAGTTTTCAATGCATCATCATACTTCAAAAATACGAAGTCCACTGCCAATAACACATGCATTGCTCTTGTTTAATGTCCTTAAAACATTAGTTTCAATCTTCTGGAGCGACAGCGTTAGCCTAGTGGTCAAGGTCTCAGACTCGTGGACGGCATATCATGAATTCGAGTCTAGTACCGCTAAAGACACGTCATGTAGACAGACCTACTGTATGTTAAATATGTTGAGGCTCAAACATCATCACTTTGTTATGATGTGTAAGTTGGGAGACGGTTGTACCAGCTCAGGTGTCTTCCCCATCACTTGACCAGGGTTCAAAATTACGTGGTCCGTCTGCAGTAACCTATGTGCAGCTTTATAGTGTGAAGTTAATATAATTCTCACTCACTAAATCTTCTGGATAAATGGTGAGTCAATAACTCACTTGTCCTAATGTTGATCATGATTTTATGTGCCCGATATAGTAAACAACGTACACAGTAAAAAGTCGATCTCACAACTGAAAACAATTCTCCTCCACTTGCTGAGAGTTATAGAATTAACTATTTGTTTGACAGGAGCCATACAAGGCAGCTTTATCTCTTCCTTAGTGTTAATGAATTATATTTTATTAGATGGTATAGTAGTTGGTATTTGTATACTGGGTACGGCGGGAACCCCAATTTTGCCTATACACTTGATCTCTTGGTACTATTTTAATGCCAATGTTGTTCAATGGCAAATGTAGAAGGATATTTAGTTTTGACTTCCTTGCATCATTTATCCACATAAAATCCAGCTTCTTTCTTTTCTCTAAAACAAACAATATATCTTATTTTATGCACACAGCTTTCGTTGAAATTTATCAATTGCATTTCTCTTAATTAACCTCTAAAACTGCTTTAAAAACGTTTTCTGAAAAGAGCTTTGTGAAGAAACTGGGGCGCTTGTAAATGAACTTTATCTAAGTTAAAAGAGTTTCAATGAAATATATCTGAAAGAAGATTTAAGTCTACCAAATAGAAGACTTTAATTTAAAGATCGTTGTAAATAAATTCTTATTACCGTGCTTATTTCATATAATCTGGATACGCAAACTTTTCCAGGAATTAGAAATTTATTCAAATGTCTGAATAAAAGGATTATATTCAAAAAGTTATATCTATATAATACTAAATTCAATGACTTTCACTTCCTGAATTTAAAGGATCTTTTCTGTCAAAAGTTAGTTAAATAAAATATTAAATTCAAATGGGAGTCATGTCTTCAAACGTACATTATTTTTCTTTCACATAACTTCTTGGTTCTCAGTTAAATATCATTTACATTCATTTGTAGCTGAAATTTGGTCACTTAAATGTTCACTTGAAATTTATTTTTCATTCGAAATTAAATAGCAATTAGATAGCTGTTCTTAGTGGGTTAAATTTTTTCCCCGTATTACTCGAAACAATATTTAAAGCTCAAGGCAAAAAAAAAAAAAAAAAATGGGGAACATAATATAAGTTGTCATTAAAATGTATCCAAAAATAAGATGGAAAAAGCAATTAATGAAAACTTAGTTACAACTTTCTAGAACTGAAATGACAATAATTGCATTAAAAGTACTAATGCTTTTATAAATTAATTTGTACGAGATTAGAAAAAAACAAAATAAAAGGTATTCTTCAATTTGATTTGGAGGAAACAAACCGTAACTTCTTTCTTTCTAGGAATAATTAAAATTAATTTCCCTTTTCGCTTCAATAAATAGAGGTTTTGTACGTTTTCCTCCAGGTTGTTAAGCCTTGCTATATCTCGGATATCTGGCTACAATATTTCAAAAGTGGGCTTTAACACTAGAAGCATTACTTCAATTGCGAATCAATTTAAATGAATTTTAAATCATTTAGGAAAGAATGGAATTTTAAAAGAAGGCATTTTTAATTTCCTTTTTAAATTTCAAATTGATTTAGTTGTATGAATAAATTAAACGCTCAAGATTTATCTTCCTATTAATGACAAACGGTCCTTCAACCGTAACGGGTTTATTCCGGTTAATTACTTTAAGTTAATGATTTATAATTGATAGAATTCTGTATTTTTTCCAGAACAATTTATTATTTCTTTCCATTAAGTGTTAATGAAATGTAGAAGATCTCAAGCAAATTTTATATAATATAAAGCAATAAAAATAGTTAATAGTTACTAGCAATGTGAAATATTTACTATAAGTATTAAGATATGCTGAACAGTTTGAAAGTTATTCATGCTTCAAACTCCCTTCCTAATTAAAATAAAAAAGTTTTTACATTTCTTTTTCTGAATTCGTTTTCCTCATTATTGGGAGATAAGGACCCTTTTAAATTTGAAGGTGACCCAATGCAATCAAAATTGTATTTTTATCAATAATCTAAAAAATATAAAATGTGTGTATGTATAAAATTGTGCGAATTTTTTTTTCAAGGGGCCATGGATTGGTGTTTTAACCTTTTCAGACTTAGTACATTCCTCAGCAGCTGGTATCAATTTTAGTGCAGTACCATATAGGTGATACCTATTGCCGCAAGTAATTTTGACCAATTTCCACCCCAAAGGGAGGCACCTGAACTCTGATGATGTGAACTTTGTTCTAGGAACTTAATTTTGCTGAGGGTACACAAGCCAAACAGTAACTCAATGTATTTTTTACATGTCGTATAATCATACGACATGGTCGATGTCGATTTTTTGCATTATGAAAATCCACCAATTTGGGCCGGGGTTGAGCCTGCAACCTTATTACCTTTCTGAGGTACAATTCTGTACCTCAGAAAAATTTTGAAAATAATTTTACGAAATTTGAAATTTAGGCCTATTTTTTGCTGCGAAAATGGTCATTTGAAAATGACAACAGTCTTAGAGAAATTTTTTTTTAGGAAACAAACTGAACATTTAATTGAATTAAAAATTCACCATCTACATATTTTTTTTTATTTGAAGTTGATATAATAATGATACAATTTTTATCCAGTTGTGTTAAGAATTACATACTTCGTGATAAGAATTGCTTTACATTTTCTAGAAAAACAAAATTTTGCAATAGAAAGTAATAAGTTACTGAAATCAGAGAGGTGTGGAAATTATTAGTTCAATATATACGAGTGTGGTTACATAATCATATAATATTATTTCTGGATCTCTAGAACTTATTTACTCTTCATTATACGTTCCATATGAGCGACTCTTACTTTGCTAAAATTACTTTCAGCATTTTTATTTGATGTAATTAATTTTTCTCAATGTACTTAATTAAAATAGTTTTAGCAAAACAATTTCGAGACCCATTTTATCAAATAACAGAAAGATATCTTAACTGCCTATCACAGAATTACCTGGATATAATTTAGTCATTAAAATATTTCATTTAACAACTTTCATTCAACCAAATAATTTTAAATACCGTAAAGTTATAATCACAGAGTTCTCGATCGATTAAGTTAATTAACAGTAAGCTGAAATTCCAAACCTAATTATGTGTAAAGTACCTCCGTCACAGTTGGAGGAACACAATTATCTTCATCATAATATTTAGATAAGTTAACACAATTTAATAAATGAAAAGCATACTCATCATGGATTAATACTAAAGGCAAACTAGGATTCAGTTTGAAGCAATATATCCTCGTCATCTTTATCTTAAAATTAATTTATTCAGTGTAACGTCAGGCAAACGAATTGCAGTTTATTTTAATATTTAGGAAATGCTGTTCAGAACAGGACTTCCAGTTACTCTGCCTTTCCTCATTTTCATCGATGATTGATACTGTCACTTGTTGTCGAACACTGACAACAAGATGATGTAAAGCTCACTTGCTGTACAGTGGAGTGACTGAACATTAACGTCGCACTGCTGAGCTACAGAAGTAAATTTTATTTCTACAGACCTAGTAAATTTTAACATTGGTCAAGTGACGAGGATGATACTTGAGCTCTTATCTCCATCTCCTAACTTCCACACCAACGGAAGGACGCTTACGCATCTATAAATTTAACATGCATTGGTCCCCCTCTGTACGGTGGGTCTTCAGTAGTGCTTGGTTCGAACCCATGGCACACTGGACAGGAGTCCGTTACCTTGACAACTAGGTTACCATAGCCATATAAACAGTGGAAACCTTTGCGGTTAAGAAAGTAAGGGGAAAAAATTTAATGATATGTACTCCTTCGCTTGAAAGCAACTGTGTTTGTTGAACTATTTGGCGTTTAGAGGTTTGAGCCGATGACATGATGTTCAGAAATCAGTTAAGAGCTGAAGTAACACCATCACTTAACTTTATTTAATATGAGAAATGCTTTGCAATTACAAAAATTGAGTAATATCGAGTGGAATTCTCGATTTTTTTCTACTGTGCCGTAATTGCGAAAATAAGAACTATCATTTTTCATATGTTTTATTTCGCATAGTATACTATATTTGTGTTGTTGTTGTGTGTTTTCTCCTGGGATACATATGAAAGACGAGAGAAGGAAGAACAGAAACACACAATACAAACACAGAATATATACCTTTTATTATAAACGATGATCCCAGCATAAAACAGAAGGGTTGCACTGCTTTTCATTCGAGATGGGAATCCATTTCAGGCGAAAGTCCGATTTCTTTTCCCGAAGATACAACCATGCCTTATTTGGGATTTGAACCCGAGTGTCCTAGCCACCATACTTGCTATGTGGCATTATACTATACTTAGTTTATCTTTTTTATAATTCATACCTTATAATATTTGCATTCAAAAATTTCCCTCCTAGCGTAACGTTAGCTGAAGGTCCATGTATATTTAAGAAATATTTTCAATAACCTTTAAATTAAACACAATAGAGAGAGCTATATTAACTTCACATTATAAAGCTGCACAAGAACTATTGGCGATAGGATTCGTAATTTTGAAACTCAGTCAAGTGACGAGGACGACACCTGAGCTGGTACCTCTCTCTCTCTCTCTTAACTACATCATCACACCAACGTGAGGACATTCAATCTGGATGCATTTAACCAACATTGACCACCAGCCTACAAGGCTGGTCTTCAGTGTCAGTAAGTCCAAACTCATGACACTCCCACAATGAGCTCGTGACCATAAATCCTCTAAACAACAGCGGCCCCATTAAATATAATAATTTTAACCACAATGAAAGCGGCATCTAATAGACAAATAGTATTTTCCCTTCAGAATTGGAACTAGAAATAACTATTTTTATTTCTGCAAATTACATACCTCAAAATGGAAGTATACATAGATAAACTCCAATACTTCCTCTTATATTCCCTCTAGTTTTACTTTTCCTCCATTTTCATTTCAACCTTACTATTAAGAAATATCCCTTAATCAAATAAAGCGATGCATTACAGGTAATTGCCCCAATATCATCCCTTTCTCTTTAAGTGTGATGAAGGGTGCTTGACAGACAGAAGATTGCAAAACGAGAAATAAAAAGATGGATCCTCGCTCTGGTGGTCTGTCAGGTGTCGGGTTTTAACGCTCTATTGAATGCTAAAAGGAGGAAAGTATTTATTGAAGCGTTTAAGTAGAAAATGTCGCTGTGTGTGGGTTTCAGATAAGAAAGGCTACTTAGTAATAAGAATTTATAACCATCTTCTTGAATATAATGTATCAGCAAGGAATGTGCTGTTCACTAAAGTTTTATTAACAATGTTTAAATTCAGCAAGATAATAAACGGATTCGAATTTTTATAGTAAGCTATTTAAAGACAGTATTTTGAAATTTTTATAGAATTAAGTTAAAATATTTGTCCTTTAAATTTAATGTCAGGTTCATAGATTGACGGTTAAATTAATCTAACTGAATGGTGAAATAGCGCACAATAATTTCCCACACCTTTCAATTTTGTAAATGTATTTTAAAATATTTCAAACTGCAGTAATTTATTTCGTATTTTTATATTTCTTCAGTAATTCTTTCATTCATATGTCTATTCAAGCGTTATAGCTCGAAGCAATTTCCACATAGATATTTTTTTATCTTGTATTAGCTTAATTAAAATAATCTAAGACCTTTAAGGATTAATTAATATTTTAACAAGATAATTTAATTAATTATTTTATTCAAAATTTATAAAGTTAATTTTTAAAAAAGATTGTTTTTGCAAAAGAATATTCCTCCCAATACAATTTATTATTTTTACGTTTCCCTTCAAGGTGACATAATGATTATGTCACTTCAAGGTGACATAATACATAATGATTCGTTCCAAAATTATATAAATATGTTTTTTTCTCTCCCTAGATGTTATTCATTAGTAAAACCTGATTTTTTAAAACTTTTTTTTAAAATAAAGATTCAATTAATAGTATTTCATTTTCTAAAATAAATAAAATGTTTTAATATGTCGCAATGCTTTTAATTAATTCAAATGTCACCGACAGTGGCTTATCACATAACCGTTATAAAAATTTTAAAAAACAATCACGCAGATTTAATGCATGTGACAGTTTCTATAATATTTTTACTTAACTAACTGTAACTGACAAAAACATAATTTCTAATTAAAGGAAACTATGTTCATATGAACATAAAAATAAACTAGCTTAAGGAATTCACTTTCACCTGCAAGGAAGCCATCATAATTAAAATATGTACACAAATGTAATTTAAATTATTAAATAATGAAATATAATAAAATATAGTGTATTACATAAATTTTAAAAAATATTAGGAATATATTATAAGTGACAATATGGTAAAATATTATAAAGCAAGTGAAATTAAAAATTATAACAACTCACAGAATTTGGCTTTATGATTCAAATTTTTTTATGTTTTAGTAACTTTGATCAATACTAATTACGATTACTATAAGATCTTACGAAAAAGAGAGATAAATCATGAAAAGATACTGAAACTTATGTTGATTTTTGGAGAAATCTCTTTTTATTATAATTATTTAATGATGTTAGAACATGAGATCTTTTTCTTATGTAATCTAAAACTGGATAGGAAGATTGGTGTATACTTTCCTACAAGTATGAATCTGAATTTTATCAACGAAAAATTGAAACTATTTCACAGTTTAAAAGGCGTCTAGGGAAAATCTTTAGAAAACATTGTCCAAGTGTTGGGTTCTACAGAAAAAAACTTCCTCTCTCTGTATCAAATTAACATTTTTAAATAATAAATCATAGAATCATCAAAATTCAATGTATACATATTTATCTTTTTGACAGTTAATTATATTATTCTACTCAGTCTATTAATTATTTACTAATCAGATCAATTTAAGCTATCTAGATTTTCTATACAATATAATTCGGCTTCATGCTATGCATGAGTGTATTTCAACTTTTTTAGTAAATTTTTATTTTTCGTATAGACAGACATCATCACATTTTGCACAAAAATGATTCTGAGTTTAAGATATTAAACGCAATTTTTTATCATTTGATATACACTGAACTTTATAACATAGAGAAAAGATAGCTTAGATATAAAACACTATAAATTTTATATTTGATTTGAAAGAAAGGAGATAATGTCTCTGAAAGCGAAAAATAAACAAAATATTTTGTTTAAGAAACAAGAATAGAGCTTTTGAATAATATGCATACATGATTGTATACATATTTTTTCATTTATCAATGAAACAATTACTGCGAACTTTTTTAAAGCATATAGTTCTAGTTATTTAATGTTTCTTCTGCAAGTTCCCGCAGAACAGAAAGATTAGAATAAATCGATGATATAGTACACGCACAAAAACTCTAAAGCCATTAATGGATTGGAAATAAGATCTACAGTATAGAGCTTCAAAAATCTAAAATATGATAAGGAGAGGTTTGACTAATGGAGCACTTGGTGTAGATTGGAGAACGTTTGGAGTAATTTAAAAGCCATAAATGTCTACTGGAAAAGCAGGTCGATTGACTTCACTGAAAGATCAATGAACTTTTTTTTATGATGCATATCATGATACTACTGATGAATCGTTATACTCCAGATACTTATATCTAAGATTTTATTTTTATATAAATACAATTCCATTAATGCCAAGAGGAATGGGAGAACCGAGAGCACACTCACATTATTTTTAACAATGCATTTGAAATTGTGTTGCTTACAAATTTTACGTGGGAAGTTTTTCACAGTATAAGAATATCTCGGTTGACTTGAGTTTTCTAATAAAGTCAATTTTTGAAACTGCGTTTTGCTGTAGGGAACAGCCTCTTAATTCTGATCATCTGTCAAGTAAATGAGAGTAAAAAAGACTTGTATAAACGTCGCACTATAAAGTACCATGAGGGCTATTGGCGAAGGACCTCGACGGGAGTGAACGGGGTCGACAGCTGATCTGCCCCCCCCCCCTCTCAAAACAACACACTATGCCAAAAGGGGAATTTGGTCTTCAGCGGCATAATGATTTATATCCGGGACACACCAGCTACGAGTTCATAACCAAAACCACAATGCAACCCCGGCCACAAACATCAGTCAAGCGGTGAGAACAATGAATCTAATGAGAATAAACAGAGTCAATTCTACTAATTTAAAGCAAACACTAATGCTCAGCGGTTGTTAAATTATTATAATTTAACAACCGCAAACATTAATTCAGAACACACATATTAAAACCATTGCCTTCATATTATATGGTTTTAATATGTGTGTTCTGAATTACTTAGATGGAAATGTCCTATTATGCATACAACCGCATAACCACCAAAGTTCATACGACCTTCACGAACCACTTCAAAGCGTACATATCTTTGTCTGGTTGTATAACTTGTTAAAGAGATTGTACTATGAAGACAATGTCTTCAATATATTCATCCTGGACTCCTTAGATGGTAATTTTCTGTTGTATATTTTCTTGTAATTTTCGAGCAAAATATAAATACAATCTTTTCAAAGATAACAATGAGCCTAACACTGTAAAGATTACATTATATTCTTTTAAATCAGGGTTTTTAATCTTTTTATAACCCCTGCCCTTAAATGAAAAAATAATAATTTATTCCTTACGAATTAATAAGAATATTATATTAACAATAGATTTTTTACCTGAACAATAGGAATTAAATATTCAAAAAAAAATTAACTTTTCCTTATTAGATTATTTTAAAAGGTTTATTTTAGAATAAAAAAATATGATCTGCTTAAGTTCATACAATTAAAATTATATTAATACATGAGGTTAATGGTACATAACTAAGACAAGCATACGCTGTGTCATTTTTCTTATCTGGATATATTTTATAGTAAATTAACATAATTATCTTATAAATTATTCTGTTAGATTAATATGGCACGTAATCTTAAAAGACTGCCGATAGACATAACCCTAGGGAATCAAAATATTATAAAATTATCATAAAAAGACAATTCTTAACTATATGTCCCAAAGGCTGCTGATAAAGATTTACTAAGAACAATTCTATCAATGAGACTAAATATAAATGTAATAAGAAAGGAAAAATAATAAAGCGGAAGAATCTTTTCATGTAGAAAATTAATATTATCATCCTCCTTTTTTAAATTAGTAGTGTTTGATGATTATTCTTCTTTTAAGTTTTTTGCTTAAGTACATTTTTAATAAGATTCCCTCTTCTTCAAAATATCTTCCTCTTCTTCACCTTTTTTGAAATTAAAGTTAACAACGATAGAGTAGCAAGGTCCTATCAGAATTTAGGGTATTTACGTATTATACCTTCGTCCAATTTCACCAAACGAAAAGACATCTCCAATTTAAATTTTAATGCGGCAAAATGTTCCATCGTTATTACTGTTTTCGATTGTGCTTGAAAAAAGTTTCCACTACTGGCTGTATATCGTAATCCTGGGTAACATCTTTTGAAAAGACGATACTAGTCGACAGTAAAATACACTTATTGACAATCATACTGCGTTTCTAATCATTTACGTATCTCCCTGACACGTGCCTTCACGTCAAGTTTCGTAACAATCCCACTCTTCTTGGTGTGTAAGTTTTTATTTCAATGAGTGTACACATAACATACTCAAATACGACACTTTAACTTCTTCTTTGATGAATTCAATCTAACCTGCTCTACTTGTACAGTGATAGATTTTTGATTTAGCATCATATTAGAAATGACATGTGAGATATTAACGACAGCTATAGTAATTTAGAAATAGATACGGAAGTGATACCTGAGGCAGCCTCATTCTATACATATCAAAGGTACTGAAATACTTGGATCTCCGACGCGTCAGATTTAGAATGTATCTCTCCACTCTATCATTCTAATTCTTCACACATTAATTATGAATCCTTTAATCTGTCAAACGATTATGATATCCTGTTTTATTCGCTTAGAGGGAAAATGCGCTGATACTATGTTTTAAAGTCAAATTCCTCATTCTCAATAATTCTTGTATGTTAAAGATCTTGATTGGTGCATTTTATGATAAGGGCGCTAGGGTAGGAAAGTTTAATTATAGTTCTTCCTTTGGAAATTTTATGATCCTGATTAATGAAGGCCCAGGAATGTTAAAGAGAATGCGCTGCTACCGGAACGAAATTTCCTTCCACTTTTATCATCGGGAAAAGGTCGATTGCGTAATTTTGTTGGTGGCACTGTTAATAGTGTAATGATGTTAACGAAGATAGCTCGGGAAGTTTCTAAAATAACTAAAATTAAGGTGTTCTGTTATCAGTTATACTTCAAGAATTCATAAATTTCAGTAAATTTGAAAGATATACACTATTTTATATGTAATAAATTAAATATAACATTTTTTTTAAAAAGAAAAATAATGTTTCCTTTATTTTTTATTTTCTGCAATTTTAAACTATTCCAAATGGGAATAAAATACATTTATTTTAAATAAAACTGTTGGAATTTTACCCAATAGAAGTAAAATATCCCCGTTATACTGAAAAAGACACAAACAAATTTTAATAAAAATCCAAATACGTTAATTCAGTTAAATGATTTCAGCGCATTTTTTTTTTTTTTTTTTGCCAAATTGTAGGGTCTTTTAAATCTTTGAAAAAATTTTAATTACTTAACTTAGTAAACATCTGTATGAAGATCATTAAAACAATGTGAAGAGCAAAGACAGAAACAAGTTAATAAACATTTTTTAATTATTTTGTAAAAGGACAATAAAATTAGAAAGTCACACCTTCAACATCCAAATTTATTCAGTAGTTCATCTAATTTCATCAAACCTTTATTTATTATGATAACATTTAAATCTATAACGAAAATATAATATTAATATTTGCTTTGGAAAGTTTATTTTAAAAACCATGATATAGAAGGATCAATGCGATATTCTTTTTAACTAATGTACATTCATGTTTTTATATAATTATGACCCTACCTCAAAGAACCGCATCATTAAATTAGGGTTATACGTCTAATATACTACACTCTTGTACATAAATTAAGGATAATGCAAGTTCAGGCAAAGAAAGAATTATAGAAGCAAAACAAATGTGACTTATTTCCAAGGTCATTTTATTAAACAAAAGGTTAAAGAGCAGAAAAGATGGTATATGTTTGATATTATTAATAAAAATTACGATTTTTCACCCTGGTGCACATTACAAAAAAAAATTAAAAACGAATATTGCATGCTTTGTATGATAGTTAATACATAGTATGTCTCCCAGATGACGTAATACACCTCGTACAACGCCTAGGCATGCTGAGTATCCAATTATCGATCTGATCTTGGGAAACATTACACTACTCTCATCAAGCAATGCTCTCCGAAGCTTCAGTACACAAGTTGGAGGTAGTTGACTGGCTGCAACTCGTCGGCCAAGCATGTCCAACACATGCTCTACTTGATACAAGTTCGGTGAGAATGCTGCCAAGTCCATTCGGGTGATATCCTCCGATTTAAGGCCTTCGCTTACAATGTCCTCACGGTGAGGACCGACATTTTCATCCATAAACAGAAATTTCACTCCTATGGCTCGCCAAAACAAACATGCACGTTAATGCAGAATGACTTTCCGATGGACTTAGCCTGTCATAGTTCCGATTTGAACATGCAGGTCAGTTCTAGAACCCAGAATGATTCCTCTCCCCCCCCCCAAAAAAAACAATCCTGCAACACCGAAAGGGTGTCGTTCGATGGTGGTTACCTGGCGCTCTACATATGAATGTCCGGCGATAATCAAACTGCAATCAGAACCTGGACTCGTCAGAAAATATCCCACAAGCCCACTGCTTCGGTGTCCCCAACGCATGATCTAGAGTTCATGGCTAACCGCAGGCGACAGTGAGTTGCAGTAAGTGAAACACATCTGACAGGTCTACTAGTATATTGACCAATCTGCCTAAGTATCTGTACAAGGTCTGCTTTGAAAATACAATACAAGTGGCTGAAGAAATCTGACGAGACAGGTTTGATGCTGTGCTCCGTCTGTTTCTTTTGACAGAATTTGCCTAATACCTATCCTCATTTGGCGTTATAACTTAGGGGCAACCTGTGCTGTAACGTATACTCACATTACCATCATTTTATAATCGTTGCCACAGCTTGCAGATGACATTCAGGGTAATTCCAAGTTCCTCGGAAACTTCCTGCTGGGTACGCCCGCATTACATAAACGGCCGATAATTCTACTACTTTAAAAATTATCCAAATCCGTACTTTGCCATAACTAAGCAGTTATTGCACTGAAAGGCTTATAAAGCTCTTGCGAATATTTTTACTTCGTTTCCTGTATTCCCTATATATATATATATATATATATCCGTTTTTCATTATCGTTATTGTGATGTACTGGCTTCCTGAAATTTGTATACAAATCTTGAAAATAGGTGTAGGCATTTTACGGGTGATATATATATATTATAGTTAAATTTCCGCGTGACTCTGAATTATCCTGAATTTATGGACATGAGTGTATTTAATTCACCTTTAATAAAGAATATTAGCTCTTATCAAATGGCAATGACTTTTTTATTTAATATATGTTATTTGTATATCTTTTACAAACCCATTCAGTACTTTTTACCCTCTAAGCGGTTTGGACGTCTTTTTCCGCACGTCTAGAGCTATTTCGAAAACGCACCACACGTCTTTTTCTGACTTCAAGAGAGTGCTTCAAAAGCGTGTAGGCCGTATTTTTCTGAAATCCTTTCTCTCCTTTAAAGGTTTAACATCGTGCAAGATAATTAGGGAGGGTTGCAACGACACAATGGACACTGACAGGAAATTTTATGGCTCGCAGGGAACCCCGTGTTTTGACCCTGGAGGCATCGTAAAAAAACTGGGAAGAATTTCTTTAGTTTCCTTTAGTAAACGAACTATAAGTTAGTGTTTGTAATTTAGCTTGATTTGGATATTATTGCGATTGTATTAAATAAATTCTTTTTGTACTTTTCACAATTTAACCTTTTTTTTTCAAGTTTTGAAAAGTTCCAACGCATAAATAAAATATTATATAACTCACTTTTGATTTAATAATAATTTGAAGTTTTAACAAGTTGGAACGGTAATCTGCTATTTTATATAGTTGGACACATTACTTTTTAAGTATATTCTCTTTGCTTGATTAACGCGTATTATTTTCTTCACCTTAAAATGATCAAACAGAAAATGAAGTTTTTAAAATATATATATCTCTGTATAATATCTAGAACTATATTTTATTGCTTCAGAAATTCTTCTCTTAACCAATGCTTTCAGTTTTATAAAACATGATTATTTCATTATAAGTTATTCAAAAAATTAATAAGAAACTGAACGCTTCAAAATTCAAAACCTTTTTAGCTTTTCTACTACTAAAAATGAATAATTTTTAATCTTTTGCATTAAATTATTTGTAAAAAAATTCTTACGCTTTGACAAAAATAACAGCGAAAAAACTAATTCAGATCCATTAATTTTTTTTTTAAATTTTAAAGCCAGGGTGCAGGGCATCTTACGCATTGTTAAGATGCACCAAATTATATTTGAATTTAAAAAAAAATGCTTGAATTTCAATTTATTTCAGAGAGAACATGAATGAGGGAGTTTTTCCCCAAATTCATATTTTTAAACTTGAATATTTGAGTATAGTAATTAAAAATATCCGGATACATTTACAGTTGGCATTTACGCATGTAAATAAATATAAAGATCAATTTTAAATTTATTTTTAAAAAATATTTATTTATGCAAAATTTATAAATATTTATTTTTTTAAAAGCTTACTGAAGAACAAGTAATTTAAATCTGGATATATATTGTAATTAGGATTCAATAAATAACCAGATTTTCATACAAAACTAGGAATTTTATAGTAGAAATTGCATTTGAAATTTCTGAAAAAAATATTTATGTATGGCGCACATACTCAGTTAAAAATTATTTACCATAAGTACTAACAATTCTTCGAATAAAATATTAAATTAAAATTTTAACATATAGAATCTTAAGCATTTTAATGCAATTCGTAAATTTCATACAATTCGGTTAAAACTGTATGTTAAGAGCAAAAAATATGCTGAAAAATTTGATGAATATAGAAAAAAATTTTAAGTAGAAGCAATATTGCGAAGCTAAAACTCAGGAGTGAAAAATTATGATCATATCTACAAGAGTTTTTGAAATATTTATTTTAAAATTCAGAAAATATGTGCGTTAAGTTATATTTAATATTAATTAAATAGTCAATATAAATGTAATATTATGTTTGAAGACGCATTCATGTACTACTAAAAATTATAAAGGGCATTGTTGCGTATGTTAAGAATTTCATACAATTTTAAATTCAGTTTTTGACATATTGACGTAAAGAAAAAAACGACCATCTGAAATACCATAATCTTGATAAACAGAGAAGACAGCATTTTCACTTTCTAGGGCAGAGTCGGTTTAGGTAGGGGCGAGCTGGGCAAAAAGTGAGGCCTCGGTTTTGACGGGTGCCGCACTAGAAATTGCAGTTTTCAGGAGAAATTATAATAATTACAAATACAAAAATAAGTTTTGCAATTTTTTCATACATTTTTACTACCACGAATTGGGGGATTGATTTCCAATATACTTTGTTGTGTTTCACAATATTTAAGGTAACCAACCATAGTCCTTCAGATATATTTGTACTACTTTTCGTAAACCATACTCCTATTAAAACTTGTGCATCCAAAATACACCTTTTGTAATCTTAAAAAATATATAAACTATAACGGTTAATTTAAATTTAGGCAAATTATTAAATGTTCCTATTTAATCATTTCCGTCCAAACAGTTTACATGGGGAAAAAAATCGGACTCACCCATTCATTAGGGAATTGTATGATTCTAGCAATAAGTTTTATTTTTCAGCCAATAGGATTGCGTCACTTCGGGGATACCCCTTAGATAAACGTTTATATGCTATTCATTGTAATTTAAACATTTTTCTTTCAATTATATTTATTTCAGGAGAAACTGATTTATTTTGTTCATGAAATACAAGATTTAAATAAATTACTTTTTTCTTTTCAAACGTATTTGCTTAATAAATTTAATATTTGTGTATTATATTAAAATTTTGAACTATACCCAAACTTATATGTTTTTGCTCCTCTAAAAACTCTTAGGAATTTAGAAATAGTCTCACAATCATGTACGGTTTATATATTCCAAAATGAAAAATATACTTTTATAACTGAATTTTTGTGCCTCTTTTATAAAAATAAAAAATTGCTTTAGGCTACAGCTTATAAAATGTACTTAAATAAGTGGAGGAATAGTATTTTCACATAATATGAATATTTTTGACTGCAGTAAGTCAGATATTTATATTTCAGTCTCTTTACAATTTGAATAGAAGTCGTAAGCAATTTTACGGAGAGGATATTGAATAAAAACTCCTTGGCTATTTAAAAGTTAAATGTTTTATTTTGATTCCCCACAACTCACACTCTAAAATAAGACTCATTTACAATCATATGATCAGTTTGGTGATATTTAAATTTTCAAAAATACTCTACATGTACGAAAACATTCTTTCAAAACCATACATCACATTTCATTCTCTGTCTTTTCCACAGCAGGCATTATATTTTTATACTCAAAAAATTGAATACAGAATATATTTCCAAATATTATTTTTATAAAAATATGATATGAATACAATGCGAAATTGTCGGTTAGCTTCACTGCACAAAATTGTTTTAAGTGTACTGTTTTGAAAGACAAATTTAATTTGGAGAAGTTTTTCTCTCAAAATTTGTAATGACTGAATTGTGTGAAAGATGTATTTATCGACGAATTTTCCATTTAACACTAAAGAAACAGAAAAAAATTAAATTTCAATAGAAAATGGTTCGAAATACTTTCACAATTTGAAGAAAAATATATTCCCATTAAAATAAAATAAAAATTGACTAAATTTGCTTTTTGCTCCGTCACAAATGCCGATGTAAAGAAAGCATTTTTGCTTCATACAAGTTGTTTGACTCTGAAATAAAATTTAGATTTTTTCCGAAAAATTCATGTAACATAAAAACATGATTTATAGGATTAAAACATATTTAAATTAAATGTATGGAAATCCCTTTTTATGTTACTTTAAATTTAAAATATAATTGAATAGAAAAGATTGATTTTATTTCATAAACATAATCGCCGTATGTAACGATACTCCATTTATTCTCTTATTGTTTAAAAAAGAGAGAGAGAGAGATAGTCTCTTTTACTCTTTTTTACATAGTTATTTTTTTTAAAAAAACGTTAAGATGTGTTTTCTTAGTCTCATATTCCACAATAAATACAAGCTGATTTTTCCTGGCTCAAATCGTTAGTCCAAAATAGTTTAATTTTCTTAAATTATTTTTTTAAAATTTGTTTTGTTTAAAATAAACAAGTATTTTTCAACTTTTGTAACACGTTTCTTTCTTTCGAGTTTTAATTCTTCACTTTTATTGTGACTTTACCGATCAAACAACTACGTGGACTTTACTTTTTCCACCCAAGATTCGCACAAGCCAACGTCACAGTTGTGAACGAGTTTTCTCCCGGTTTTAAAGTAACAAAGAGGCCGAACTGAGTAATAAAATCTTCCCCTGTAGACCTCCCGCGATCTTTGAAGGGGAAAGGAATTAAATGTGTTGCACTTTCGAAGCAATTCGCAAAAGAAAAGTAAACGCTTTCGAAATGATTTTTCAGGACAAGGTCGAACACTCAGAGGGTCAATGTAATCAATTTAGCAGATAAATTGCGACTTTATTTGCTATGTGCCTGTCACACAATTAACCCTAATATCTTTGTTTTTAATATTTTTAATGTGTTTCTTCGATATATATATATATATATATATATAATTTATATTTCTCTTCTCAAAAGATAAACAATAAAATATGCATAAACTGTGTTAAATGAAATATTTGTTACATGACTTATCAGTTCAAATGTCTTTTAGCCTTATGCGTTTTAGATCAGAGGTAAATATAACTTCCTCTCCTGCCATAAGAAAAGGACACGAGGTCTAAGGGTTAAGCACCAAGTTAATTGAACTAACTATAATTTAATTACATGCTATAAATAATAAAGGTTTGACATAAAGGACATTGCTAAACGAGTACTGAAAAACACAGTTTATTGCAAGCTGTTGTAGAAACTGAAAAAAAGTACAGCAGTAGAGGTTGGCTTAAAAGTGAAGTAAAATTGATAATGGCACATCGGAACTTTGAGATTCCATGCAATCAAATTGTAATGTTCGCCCGTTCCTGCTTCCCTCTGATCCCCCTTGTCTACGCTCGGATCAGGCTAGATGTGTGGGAAGAATTTAATAATCAGAAGGCATGATTCATTCTAATTATTTTATTGTCACCGAAATATCAAGCAGACACAATAATAATATATTTAAGATAAATAATCAGATAGAGCAGAGCGCGAAGGTGAGACTCGTTAGCCTGGGTATAATAATACGGACCCTCAACTGATCCACGATAACCTATACAAGCTCAATATAGACTACGTCACGCACTAATAAGCTAAAATTCTATTTAAACAAAGATCACGATACCTGTACTTTTCTGCAGTTGAGTCCTCCAGTTGAGGCCTTGAATGCGATCCTTATCCGGATTTAATCACCGTCGAGTGATACTCTCTTAGACTTCTTCAAGTGATAAACTCCGATTTGCACTTAATAATTTCACGATCCTCCTCTCACCAACTAACTCTCAAAACTCGCGAATACAAAGTTTATATAATGTACTTAATTTGTATAATCACGTTTCCTTGCTTCAGTAAAAGTTGGTCGGTAATATTATTGCCCCAGAAAAGTCCCCAAGGGGTTAGTTATAGACGCGTATAGATCCGTCACACAAAATTACACAATTTTCATCTGGTTAATAAACCAGTACTAGATTCATGTCTTAAATTACTGAGGTATCACCTAAATTTAATATATTTTCTAGATGGATTTCTAGTCCAACAAAGGTATCTGGAAGTCTAATGCAGTTGTTGCCGGGGAAGTAAAATGTCTGTAGGAAATATTTGATTGTGCTTGGAATATATAGCTTAAAGTAGTATATAAATATATAAACATTAGTTTTTCACAGATAGCAAGAATAAATGCCCTGGTTTAGTATTAAAGCAGCTAGACACAAGCCATTATTTATAAACGTTAAGATAAATACTTATTAAATGTTAAAGATTTATCAAATGAAACAAGTTTATTTTTTTGTTTCACAGTAGCATTGATATGATACTTCAAGTGAATGTCATATAAGAAAAAACAGATTTAAATATTTTATGTATAATGCTAAAGCACTTACCTTAGTAGTGGCACTGTTCACTATGTTTCTATTCACTGCCTGAATCTAAATACCGAACCATCAATCAATATCGATTAAGTTGAATGAATTGCAAAACAACGATCTGTAAAAGAAATGTAAAAATCAGTGTAATCCTCTAAACTACGAAATGAATTATTATGCGTCTAAGAAAGTTATATTTTTTGCCAAAGAACCTGTAAAGAACTTTTTTATTTAAAATCATTTACAAAGAAAATTATGTGTGCGCCCTTGATAACAAGAGGTGCTATAATTTTAATAATATTTGTGTGACTATTCACATATTTCTTGTGTTTGTATTACTAAAATGTCTTAAAAACATCCTGTGGTAGGTTCGATCTACCATAAAATAATTTTTATTAACATGATTGCACACGGTTTTGATTTCATCGGAAAAAAGAAGTTACAAAGTTGTATTATTCAGTTAGTCAAACTAACTGAATAATATCTGCATTGCATTGATAGCAAATATTTCTGCATTTCTCGCCGATTACAAATAAAATACTTTTGATGTCATATTTATTTATATATATGTGAGATTTATCAGCTTTGAGACTTCAAAATTGATGGTATGTTTGAATGGATATCTAAAAAATCATTACGTATTAAGAATATTAATTAATTGATATTAATATGTTATTTGTAGAGTTAAAAAAATAACGTATTCTTTTTCAAAAAAGGATGAATTATTGACAATTATGTTGATTAATACAATAATCGATTATTATTTATCATCTTATTTTAAATTATATTTGACAAACAATTATATTAGTGAATGAATGAAAGTTGGGTTAGCATCGCAATATACATGAGGGCTATTGGCAATTACATGAGGGCTATTGGCGACAAACCTCGTAATTTTGAATCATGGTCAAGTGACGATGAAGACTCTCAAATAGGCAACTCTCTCTCATAACTTCCGTACTACACCAATGGGAGGACGTTTGATCCTCAACATATTTAACGCGCAGCGTTTAGGCTCGAACTCATGACACGCCAGCATTGTGTAACCACTAGGCTTCCGCGGCCAACAATTTTATTAGATAGTTATCAATTTAAGTAATATTTTAGTTCATTAAATTTCATTTAATTGCTATTTATTTTATTTTTCTGAATTAATTACTAGCAAACGTATGACAACTATAAGAATTCCATGTACGATTTTCAAACTTTCTCCATTTCTTCCGATTCAACTTGTATATATATTGAGAGTTAATGAGAGTAGTTGGAAGTGCATGTAGAATTCAATTTTTAAAGCTCTGTATTGTTGCTTCCTTAACTAAAATTTCAAACTTTGTTCGTCCATCCTATTTACAGCCAATCCAGTTCGTTGGTTTAAGAGAACCTAATTATTAAAGTCGAGTTTCGTGGGAAGTACGCGCCATCTTCCAACTCCCTTTTCTCGAAGTACTATTGGTCTGGAAGAAAATTCACAGGAGTTTTCTAATTGGGTAAGGACATAGGACCCTTCAGTTTAATGCCAGGAGAGTATTAAAATATTAACAGTTTAGGAACCTTACTTTCGACATGATAATCAAAATATCACAGAAAAAGAAGAGAAATTTCTATATTCAAAAATAAATATAACCCGGGTTAGTTGAGTTTTCAATATGTAAGTAGATATTATATCTGTATCCGCGTGAAATTAATTTGATCATCGTATTACGTCAAGTGGCTAAGTATAATTCCAGCGTAGAGTTTTGTCAAAATAAGATGCAACGTTAAAAGCAATTATTCGAAGAGAAAAATCGCGCTTGTTAAATATAATATAAAAAACGTCCTCTCTTATTCAGTTTATCTGCATAATAAAGTTATTCATTTGTCATTTGAACTGTGAAAGAATTATATTTTTTCCATTCATGCTTTCCACTTTGAAGAGGCAAAAAAAAATTAAATATCAGTTTCTATAATTCTTTATTTTTCACTTATAAAGAAGACTATCACGTTATACGGCATTGAACCAATATATCAGATAATTTTTTTACGTTTGATGTGTGCTGTTAAGGAGTGAAAATTTTTATTCCAGTTGAGATCCCCAGAAAGAAAATGTTTATACATTTTTCTTAGGTTTCTCACATAAATAAAATATTTGTTCTCAGTTTTATTCAGAATTCCAATGCTATCAGGAAGGTAAATTTAGGTATATTTCGAAAAAATATTTATCTAGCTCTATTCTAGTCTGTATCTAATTCATTTAAAATATTTAATATTTTTTAAAATCTTATATAGGTAGACATATAAATATAGACAATGCAACAAGATAAGTAAGCTCCGAAACAATTTCAACATTTATATATATAATCATGTTTTAGATGAACTAAATTCATAAGGCATACTATTATTAACTATCATCGTCATTGACTAACTAAATTATAATTTCATTGAACATTTTTTATACTCACTAATTTTAGATAACAATTATTCGAGCATCTTTGTAAGAAACATTCAATATTAACTGTCTTGTTTCACATTAAGTGCATTATGCCATTAGAAACTATCATCAAATTAATCATCTATTATATTCAGAAATAAAATTACATTAATTCATATGTTAAATAACATGCAAGGAAAGTCATCATTAAATGAATTGTTTCCGTACATCTAAATGAAATAATTATATTTTTTAAATATTTCTAAGATATAAATCAATTCCTAACAATATACACCATGTTTGTTCTTAAATAAAATATTTCGTATTTTAAATCAATGGCAGTAGCAAGAGAACAATTATATATCACTATTCTAAACTCGTTATCACACCTGTCAAATATCGCCTTAAGATACTCAAAAATAATAACGGAATCAAACATGATTTGCTTCATATACGACCAAATCTTAAATGTAGTGAATTCAAGGTTGTCACTAATTTTAAACTTAATGCTTTACGCATATATATATAATCCAAAATTATATAGATAAATAGGTATAAACCTAAGTATAACTAGACAAAACAGAAATATTATCCACTGTATTACAATAGTAAACTCTTGACCTATATATATACATATACATTAGTTGAAAATATTTTTTTTTATAATGACATTTTATTTTTATATAAATAGTTGACTTATTCGATTTAGGTAAAAATAACAATATTTTAAACCCTAATATAGTAAAAAACTAACAATAATCCATTTAAAATTGATTACTAAGATGTATTGTTGTATATTACGGATAATAAATTGCATAGTAAAATTTTAGATAAAAGAGATGCACGCAATTATTTTGATATTACTAAAGTTCTCTTTGGAAATTCAAGTATAACACTTTCTATTTATAAAAATATAGGTAATCGCCACCCAAGGGCGTTACAAAGGCTTACAGAAACAAATATTTCCGATTTAGAGATTAAAGTTCTGCTATTTTTTTAAATCAAGAGTCAAATACTATAATAATTTTTAAAAATACTTTGAAAAGCTTAATGCTGGGACGTAGATATCAGTAACGGGAAAAAATATATAGCCATACAACCTTACGTAAGTCCAGCGAAGCTGTGTGGGTAACGGCTAGTTTATTTACATGACATAACAGAGTAACACTTAGAATAATTTTAAGCATTTCCCCTTCACGATGATTAAAGAGTTAAAGAAGCGCCGATTTTCAAATGTAATTTTGCCTTGAGACATGTTTGGTTTTTGTAGAAGTATATTTTTAAGTGATCCTCAAAAGATGGCTCATTTATTCAAACCTTCTACTATTAAATATTTGTATTTTGAGTATATGGAAAACAAAACAATAATAATTGTTTTGTATTCCATTTACTGTATTTGAGATTACCATTCAATACATTGAATAGTTATGTTTTAGGAAAAACAATATCAAGATAACGGTTTGCATTTATAATTTAAATATTTTCTGTAAAATAGTGGTAAAAAAATCCGAAGAATATGATTAAAAATCTTAGAATATTGAATTAAATATTCAAATAAATAATTATTTTAAACTAGAAAGAAATGAAAAATGGAAAGGCAAGCCACGGAAACAAGTTCATTTTATTACATAATGCAACTCATGGAAAGCCTCTTGGGATGTCTGTGATAAAGTTCAAGGAATTTACGTTACTTAAAGTATTTTGATAAGCCTATAAAATCAATATTATTACGAGGAATATTTTGATATGTATGTATATTTTGTTAGATCTAACATAACTATAAGTTAAATTTCCTTAAACTTATTTCCTTTTTTATTATATGTATCAGGTAATTTCAAACAAATTTGTTTCTAAAAAGTTCGGTTTCATATCAGAAATGAAAGTTTGCACTAGAAGGCAAACAGAATATAACTTTTTAATTGTGGTAATTATGTTCCATGTAATCAAAGTATGTAAATTAAATACTTCAATTTCTTGTAGACACTTAATGAATATGAAAGTTAACTCAAAGCGTTATTTGAGTTTATCCTTATAAAGACATTTTATAATGTTTTAGCTATAATTAAAGCTCAACAATTGCTCAAAATTGTATGCTATATAAAAGTATTGATTTCTTTTATTTTGTTTTTTTTTTTATAAAAGAAAAAGGGTGTAATGTAAAAAAAAGGCATTAACATTTTTATTGATATTTCAAAACTGCAAAATTCTAACAAAGCTGACTATAGCTCAATTGTGTTTCTTAAAATAAAATTCGATACAAGTGTATCAAATTAAGTAAAAAATATTAAAGGTTAAGTTTTATGTATCATACTTATGCAATTAGTAAAAATAATTAAAACAATTTCATAAAGAAAATATTTCTTTGACTTATTCACTGACCCTCTGATTGAAAATTTTATACATACATTTTTCCATTTTAAGGAAACACAAATGGAAACCTGAGAATTAATTATAAATTTTCACAGAAGAATTTAATTACTTTAGTAAAGTTAAAGGGGCATTAAAAATAATTAAATGCACCTTTTATTTTTCAGAATGGCAATGAAGACTTTTAAATCAATGGTTTGGGTTTTGCAATTATCTTCGCACAAATTTCATAACTAGATTCCATTTCGGAAGTTCCGAATACTAATTATGGAATTCCGCAATAAGTTAATTTGCGGATTTGAAAAGTAAATCGCAAAGAAGGAAAATAGGTTCATTTTCCTTTAGGAACTTTATTAGTTATGATAAAAAAAATGAACTCAATCAACTAAATGAAATTATCGAGAAAAAAAATCCATTTGGATTATCAGTATAAGGAAGTTAGATGTAGGCTTAAAAACGATCTTATTAAATATTCCTTAAAAAATAATTTATAACTAGAATTTGAAATTTATCTTTAGAAAACTATTTCTAAGGTGAATAATATCTGTAAAAGAAAATTACAGCTTAAATTAAATAAGTTATTAAAATTAAAATTTTATTAATTTTTTAAAGACACTGATATATTTTTTTAAAATTTCCTATAACTATATTTATTTTTTAACACATGAATGGTTAACATTTTTTCAATTTTAATTAAAGAACTATTTTTCGAAAATTAATTCATGGAAATTAACTTAAGTTTTTAGAGACAAAATGAAAAATTCGCGTAGTTAAACTTGCATTAAATTTGCATTTAAGCTTAAATTGCAGTAAAAACATTGTAAAGATTTCATTTCAGAGAAGTAATGATATAAATTATAAATAAAATAGATTGTTTTCGTCTCTATTTGATGAATTGGGTAAGCATTTTAGAAGTATCAATATATTTTGCGATTAAAATATTTTATAATATAATAAATATAATTTTAAAAAAAAAAACTTAATTTTTTTCCAAGTAGTTTAGTTTGTTTAGTAAGCATACCTTTTTGAACAACTAGAATTAACAAGACATTATAACTATAATATGTGAAAAAAAGTTATTTGAGGTTTCCATTTCATAAATAATTTAACTAATATTTTCAATGGTTTGTAGAATGATTTTTGAAGGATTCGAATTTATTACCAGAAATATTCCCTACGCTATGCTTGAAATAAAAAATTAATATAATTGGACAATCAAGAGATGGTCTTAATGAGTTTGTTAAAAAAGTTAAAATATGAGTTTAGATATAAATATATTGAAGATTTAGAAATGTATACAGTACCTCTGGACTCTAAAATGTCTTTTATAAAATGTTATTTTAGTTTGAAAATAAATAAATAATCAAAAAATTATACTTAACGCACATATATTGAATACTAACACTTTTAATAAATAATTATCTTTATTTAGTGTGTAGGATCACATTATTGTGAAGTATATATCTAAGTAAAATTACATATTTTTTACATTATTTTGAAAGTGAAAATATTCATATTTCCCTTTCTAATCTTCTTGGTAAATTGAAACTAAATGCATGCTCCGATACTTGCATTCGCATTTTTTTTTCCTTGGAGAGGATTCTATGAAAAATGGAATATGTTCTGAACATTTTTTCTCCATATATGATTTTATAATTAGTTTTGTTTTCAACTTTTATAGTTTCTACTTCAAAATTTTACAAAGGTATAATACATTCTTCAAAATGCAAGCAAGAAAAACAAGTAAATTTTATACCTAAATAATTTTTTAAGAAAAAAAAATGTAAAGCATAATTATAGCTATTTTAAAAGCATCGATTTTTGAAACTTTTTTTCTTTGTTGAAAACACATACTAAATCCCAGATTTTTGTATATAATTTATTAAATTGCGAAAGCCAATTATTTCTCCGTTTGAAAGTATTACATTTGAATTTAAACATTTGTTATATGACAGAAATTATCTTATCTATACAATGGAACCGAATAGCTTTACAAGTCTCTACATTTGAAAAAGTAAAATTTTTAAAGCTTAATATGAAATTAGTAACAAATATCTTCACAAATTAGAAGTATATTTTAATCTTAAATTTTATTTTATTCCGTTTTATGCATATTACTAAGTAATTTCTTTCACCTGGCTCCTTATGAACGAAATCTTCACCGAAACTTTTGGTATTTTCATCCTATTATCTATCTCTCTGTACTTGACAACCCCCAAATAACTTAATGGCATGTCTTCGGAGTTTTCAAAAGATGACGGATATTGATTCTTTTCAATTTAAAGGAATGAACTATCAGAGATTCTTATCTTACTTTACCGAAAGTTTGAATGAAATTTAGATTAACTTCAAGACAGAAATTTGATTTTTGAATTTTTCATCTCAAACCTTATGCTGTCTTTCAAAATGAGAAAATGTACTTAAGAAAACTATTTCTCATACGTTAGTAACTCAGTAACATATTGTGATATAATTTCCTATACATTGTTTTCCAAAACTTTAAAATGAATGCATTTATTACGAAGCGTTGCCTTACGAAACAAGCATTTACGTGGTATGATGTGATTTAAAACGATAGAATATGATAAAAATTTTTTATTCTATTTATTTATTTAATTATAATTGCATAGATATATGAACATATATATAGATATCCTCTTCAATGTTTCGATGGTTGTAAATGGCTCTCTCGCTCTCTTTTCTCCTATATCTCTCTTCTCTCTATCTCTCTCACTTCTCTCTCCCTTTTCATCTCTCTTCTCTCTATCTCTCTCACTTCTCTCTCCCTTTTCATCTCTCTCTCTTCTCATCTCTCTCCCTTCTCATCTCTCTCTCTGTTCTACTCTCTCTCTTCTCCCTCAATTTTCCTCTCTATCTCTCTCTCTTTTCTTCTCTCTCTCTCTCTCTATTTCTCTAGTTTCTCACACTACCATCCAATTACGAAAATTGAATTGTTGGATTGAACACAATTACACGTAAAATAATTAATTGCATTTGGAAAAACAACATCGTCAACCAGCCGCATTCTTTGCATTTTGTTTATCTCTACAGTTTCTAAAAGGTTTACTCTTGCTATTTGAATAATTTAATGCAGTGCTTCTAAAAACTTCAATGCTTGCGACCAATATTTAATAATAATTTTCATCGCGTCCCCAAACATTAACAGAGTATTGAATGCAATAAAAATATATCTTGACACTAAATCTACAATCGACCTTAATCATAAACCGTACTAATTATCAAGATAAGTATTAAATTTTGTATGAGTTACTTTTAAGTATAATGGATATTTAAAGAACGTTACTTTTTTAAGTAATAGGATATCAGTGCTATGATAGTACATTAGTTTATTGAACAAATATTATGTTGCTAGTATTGATAAATTAATTCTGAAATACATTATGCAGTACTGTGTGTGATTGTGTGATACATTTCTAAGCAGCATATATTATAACAGCGTATATGTGTATTTCATTTTTTATTACGTCAGAATGTATATTTTGTTTTGTTTCCTTTAAATTAATAATTTTTTAAATAATCTTTTACTTTCGACTTTTCGATATCACGCCCCGATAAGGGTTATCACGCCCTTCCCCCCAGTAGGGCGTGCCCCACAGTTCGAGAAAAGCTGACTTAAAGAATTATTACAGAGTTACAAGTGAATTAAATGAGAGTGTCTCTCCATTTACATGATTTAAATAGATCTCTACAAGATCAAAAACTCAAAACCATATCAGTACCTGATCTTGTAGATAAAAAATAAAATATAAAAACATCCATTTTCAAAAGCAGAAAGAACTACATTATTCTTAAAATGCTAATCTATTTAAAAAGGAAATCATGTTCATATAAGAATTTTTTATACATCACAAACATCATCGCATTAAAAATAAACAACTAGTAGTACTTTAAAGTTGTAATAGTTATACGGCTTTTAAATTTATATAACTTTAAAAGACATATTAAGTTAATGGGCGTATAATCACATTACTTTAAAAAAGTTCAGTGGTTATTTCAAGTTACTTAATGCACAGAATATTTATAATACTTTTGGGTATTATATGTATTGTACCTGGTTTACTGTCTGAGAACATTTAAAATGCGATATCATGAATGAAGCCTTTAACAGAATGGGAAATTTTTGAACATGCAATGACATCTTTAAGGTATGTGACTACCTTCGGAGCACTTTTTTTGAAATATATAAATTTTCAACTAAATAAACATTTCTATATTTGAAATGGAGCATAAAACTAAGAATTTTAGTACAATTTCCACAAAATTAAAAATAATTTTCGATATATTGGGAATTTTGAGTGAAATTTTAGTGAAAAATTGCAGTTACGGTTAGGCTTGTATTGAAATTTCTAATAAATATATTCGAATAATATTTATGCAATACATAAATAAAATCATTATCTGTGCTTATAGCTATAAAATGTATGATACTTTTGAAAAGTTTTTGAAATATATAATTTTTTATGCGAGAACTCAATTTTTTACAAAAAACTAATGTTATTTTCTTACAAAAAGTGCAATAAAATACATAAATATATACACAGAGATTAGATTATAGTCTAGACTGGAGAAAAAACTAAATAAAACATTTTCTGAAAATTTCAATTCAATATCTTAAAAAGCAATCCTGTAGTGAACTTTACCGTGAAGCTAAAAATTGAAAAACATAGTTTCTCAGAAAATGCATTTAAAGATTTTAATATGGTATAAAAAATTTTCTACTATTTGTACATTTTTTAAACTCACCATATTTATGGGTCGATAATCTCTTTAGCTTCATGTTTAACTAATTTTGAATTTTTTCAACTTTTGCTGTTTTCTGGAGAGTTTTATAGACAATAACAATTGTCATTTTTAGTGAAATTTTGATGAAAAATTGCATTTTTAGAAAATTCTAATGAATGTATTCAAATAATATTTATACAGTACGTAAATGACATCTTTATAAGTGTTAGGAATAAAAAAAGATTTGTAATACTTTTGAAAGTTTTTTAATTATGCCAAATTTTATGCAAAACCAAGATTTCTTAAAAAACTAATGATCATAAAAAATAAATTTCATAAAAAAGCAATAAAGTACATAAATATATACACAGAGTTTAGATTTTGATTCATAACACAGATATAACAAAATAAAACATTTTCTGAAAATTTCAATTAATTATCTTACAAATATTTTGAGTAGGGATGTACTTCCGGTTTTGTAAGCTCCATTTCTGGTTTACTAATTATGCTATAACTTTGCTTCTAAATATCGTAAAAATAAAACTAGAGTGTTTTTGGAATCTTTAATGTATGGGCTATAAAATAAAAGCATAAAATCAATTTCGAAAATTTTCCCCAAAACGACAAATTTTGGGTAGCCACATACCTTAAGGCAAGCAAACAATACGTATAGTCATACGTATGTGTTACCTACTAGAATTATATAATATAACTGAATGTTATTTTTAAACGTAAAAATTGTATTTTTGTTCTTAAAGCTTCATTATGATTTTCAAATAATTTTCTTAATTTTAACATGCGCTTGATCTCAATAAGTCTAATTTCTTTTGTATTACCTTTTAAAATAATTATCAGTGATGTCGAATGAAACCAAGCCTCTTAAGTTTTCTGTAAGCGAGGTTGTAGAAAAAATTAATATTTAACGAATCGCATTGCACCAATTTCGTAATATAGTGTGCTGTTCAGTGTGTGGACAGAAATATTTTGCACATAGCAGTGATCTATCACATTGCAGCTTCAAGAAAAAATCATATCAAGGTTGTCTGCTCAACAGTCTTCCTTAGCCAGTACTACTTGACGTTGTCCGCAGAAGAGTTTTGTCAATATTCAACAAGATGGCCATTGCTGAAACTGATTTTTTACTCTACACCCTATGCGCTTATGGTTGCAGTTGTGAAATAAATACTGGGCATGGGCAAATATATGCCCCCCCCAGAGTTATCTTTTTAAAATCACAATTCTAACTTCAACACCACTATAGTCGTTACCGAATCCAAGGATATTGGCATAATATGTTGCTTAACTCTTTACTATGAATCTGAATACCACTTTGTCACTTGGTATTAATTATAACTTTAAATGTAATTATATTTTACTTCCTTAACCTCCCAACTTAGTTTACTGAAATACTCAGTAGTTTTCGCAGCATATATGAATTGTTGGAGTTTGTCATCATCCTTTATTGCAGTTTTACCTGAAGTCAGACTTTATTATAACAAAACGAGACACCACACCGAGGCACATACTATTCTAAAATTCTTCATGTCCACCAAGGGACTCTACAGTTTTGGCTGGCTATTGTATTGATATTTGGAATATCAATCACATGTGATCTATGATTAGCAAACAACTGGTCTATCATATACATCTGTTGCTTTTTTAGAATTTGTAGAAGTGATGCAACACGTAGAAACAGTTTGAATTAACATGCCCCAAATGTCAACAATCTTTGGACCATATCCAAAGACTGTTTTATAACAGTGAGTCGTGTCACAGTAATAATTTCCCAGGCAAGGCGGTTACTTAGAATATTTACTTCTTTGAGTATCGGAAGTCGATTTTGTGTACATATTCATTAGCTACTTGTTTGACAGAGACACGATATCATCATCATCAAGAACATGACTTATTTAATAGACATTTGATTGAAAAAGTTTCAAACTTTTCAGTCAAATTAGAACATAAAGAAGGTTAGTAAAGATGGGTTTAAAAATGTTGACCTTAAGTAAATTGACTATAATATTATCTGAATGAGTATTTAAATGTCTATGTTGAGGACTTTGGCACTTTTAAGCATAGCTCCGATACGGTCTGTTTTACTTTCTATTTTTCTGTAATGAATTTTCAATAAAATCAGAAGTGGAACTTATATGGCTCAATTTGAAACCACATGTAACTTACGAATATAACTACTTTATTATTATAGCCAGCTCATAATTAAACAAAAATTGTTTGCAACAAAGAGTTTGAAGAAAATAATCTTTAAAATACGTTAATTAATATAGAAGTATGTTTAATTTCCGAGTTGAGTATGTCTCGTCATTACATGTAAACATGTAAAAGGATTATATTCCAGAATTTGTTCAAAAGACAACTTTACTAATAAAGACATTCTTAAGGATAATATAGACATTTAACATATTTTTTATTATCTATGCGTTTTTGCTATTTTGTAATTAATTAGTTTAATATTTTCTTCAATTCCTAAGACCTCCAGTAATTCTTAAAAATATAGTTCTTAAAAGTTAAAGAAGAAATACATCTTACATTTTGAAACTATATCAGGAATGGTTAGCGGAATATGTCCTCCATCAAAGCTTACACTGATTAAACACCAAAATGATGGATTACCTACCTTCCAGAATCCTTCTAAAAACGAACAATCGATTCATTAATTACTCCATTATCATAAAAGGGAGATGATTGCTTACAAGGAGCATATAAAAATGAATCTTCTTTGTAAAGTTATTAATTGCTGATCAATATATTATCATTTACATTAAGATTAACAATTGTTGTTGTAATACTTGGTACCAAATGTAATACCTCCAAAACTCACTTTACGTGCAATAGTATTCAATTGTAAGAAATGTTTACATTTGGTTGATTCTCTCTAGAAAATACTGGACAGAAATTAAGGAAAGTGGGCACATACTTCAATATGATACTAAAAAAGGGGATAATGTAACTGTGGTACGCATTCAAAAACCTGTGTTCTATTCATCAGGATAAGAAATTCTTATACCATATATACTTATTACTACATAAAAAAAGGCTAATTGAGATTATAACTTTATATTACTGTTTCCAGCTTTTACAGTGATAACATGTTAAAATTAAATCAAGTTAAAGCATCGTTGAGCCAATCAGCACCCCCTCCTTCCGATAAATTAAATGGAAATGGCTCTGCAAAGAGATATATAGGATAAATTGTGGAGATATGGCCAACCAAAGTATACGACAATTTTTCTCTTTCCAGAAATTTGCTCATCAGATAAACCCCAAATGGACAAGAACTGATTTGCCAATAATCTCTTATAGATGCTTGTTATAATGATAGTAGTAATTTCCTTTCAAGAATACTCATTTTACGTTTTATGGAGTTAAGGTCTATAAATTTGAAGGTACAATATGTCAGGAGAATATGTTCAATTTTCCAGAAATTCTTCATCTGGATGCACCTTATGTGGACGAACATTGCCATCCAAACAAAAGAAAATCTGCTTCTGTTGAACCTCTAAAAAGGTAAGCATAGATTTTCCAAATATTTAAATATGGCTGCATTTCAACTTGAAACATTAAGCACATTTTACTCATGAAAAAGCCAAATAAACTGAATTATATTTCCATAAACGGATCTTAACACAAGAATAAAAATTTAAGAGGAAAATAAGAAAAAAAGGATTAGTAATTGGAATAACTTTTACTCAGAATCATATTTGTATCAATGAAATATACCCTACATACAGGTTCAATACGAAATGGATAAGACTTGAAATGTTTCCAATACTACAATGAAAATTTTATCTTAAATTATATGTAAATCTATTAATTCTTTAAATGATACAGTAATAGACAATAACTTAAATTACCTTATGATCAATCTCTGATAATTTTAAGTTTAAGCAGATGCTTTCCTGCAGTATTCAGTGACTTTTTTTATAGTGGGAATTTTAAAAATGTTTAACAAACACTAAACGCTAAACACTCAAACACTAAATTTTGTCTTTTGCTAGGAAAATTATCTCCTGAAATTCTTCAGATATGCACTGGAGTATATGTAAGCAAAGTAATAAGAAACTTCTAAGTGTTTCAAAGAAACAAATGCTTTCGTCAACATAAGTATTTAAGACAGTTTTCGCAGAACCTCTTGTGTCAAATCCTTCCTCTAAAGTGAGAAGAATATAAATGATGAACTTATATGCAAACTCTTTAAAGTTTATGAAAGACTGTCGGAAGAAAACACCCCGAAATAGAAGCAAAGCTATTTGAGTTTTGCGTTATGTTAATGACTCTGAACAATGGTCCTTATTGTTAAAAAAATTATATTGCAAATCATGATGTTACCACACTTGAATATCCACCTTAAATTTCTAAGCTAACTGCTGCTGAATTTTATCTCTTTTTTTTTCGGCTCGAAATAAAAGGATAACGGTTGTGGAAATGAAAAGAAAATATTTAAAAGTGCCAAGACAGCTGAAGGAACTTCCCAGTAAAATGTTCCAGAAATCTTTCGAAGTATTGTATGGAAGTTGGAATGATGTGTAAAAATAGGAGGCTATTTTGAAAACCATGTTGCTTAAACTTTTTGCAAGTACAAATAAAACATATTTTTGAAATTCTGGAATCTTTTTAATTCTATTTTGTTGACGCATCTGCATTCGATCAATATTCCCAGCAGTTTAAGTCCCTTTATGACCTAATACGAATCTGACAGAAAAGCCTGAAAAACAATCCATTTTCGTATTATTCTCTAATACGTATTAGAGAACTACAAATGTTGAAAGGGGAAAAAAACTTAAAACAAAAAGAAAATACGAAGCTCAGAACATTCGGACACAGTTTTCCCTTCCTTGTGAAGGAAAGTAAAAGAAACTTTGCACTTATTGTTAAATATCCAAAGAATAAGGACTTTCGTATCAATCCAAAATTCCATACGAGTCTAGGATGATTCTTTATTGGGCTACGCAGATTCTCGCAAATGTGTTTAAAATTGTTTTTATTCACCAACTTTTTATACGCGATACGTGTAATAATTTTAGCATAATTTGTTATTTTCATTTTCTGTTTATTATAAACAATATTAAGTACCACGTGACCAAAAATATTTAACGTTATTTAAACTATGCCATTACGTTATTTAAGCGTTATTATGCTATGTGTATGTATAGTTATATTTGATTGCTAATAATGTTGAAACAATCAAATATACTAAGGAATAGATATCAGTAAGGAATACCAGATATATATTATCAAAATTGAAATATATTTGCTGAATAGCCAAACTAATGCAAATTGGAATTTGAATATGAATAAGTTATAATGGTTATTTTAGACTGAAATGCATCACCTATTATTTACTTTTGTTTTAATAAATTTGATTTTGAATTGCGACAAACATTTAGAAGCAAAAAGTTTAATTATAATCTGTATTTATGATTAAGGCAGCAAGTGTGTGATTATGTTAAGAACTGTTAGAAATGAACAAATTATACTTTAAAAATTGTAAACAATTGAAAGTTCTTCATTTTACACAAATTACGATAATTTCAAAACAAAAATAATTTTTTTTTAAAAAACCCCAAAATTACGCGTAAAAAGAAATAAGCAAGCAAAACCCATTTTCAAAATTATAATGAACAAGTTTAAAAATATTTTTGAGAATATTTTTTTGAAAAATTTAGTATTTTTTTTATATTGATAAAATTAGATAATAATAAAATTCAAACTGAGAGATAGATAAAAACATTTCGAACGAAATGAATGCATTTTACTTAGTCCTGATATTTGCTCAACACAACACACTTTTACTCTATAATATATACATCAAATAAACTTATAACACGACATTTCATGACATAATTTTACGGTCCTTCAATTTTTTTTCACTACATACAAAGGAAAATAAATAATAAAAAATGATTGAAAAAGGAGAAACATCGGATATCAAAGAATAATAATTCTGCATCGTATTCAAAAAACCAGATGACTGCGCAACAAAAAGATATTTTCGATTAATTGAAAAATTCTGACGTCAACAAAATATTTCTGACAAAATGTCCCTCACATTAACTGTCCTCTCCATAAGTCATTTCTGTCTGCCAACAGCTTAACAATGAATCTGATGATTGACATGTTTTATGAAAAATGAGTGCTTCATTGTACAGTTTTTTACCGAATTGTAGAACTATGTTAAAATGGTTCGGAATAAATTAAAATATGAATTTGAAGATTAATTTATAGATATTAGTTTAATATTTCAAGTGATATTTAGTTCTTTTCTTCAAAAAACCAAATGTTCACAGACCTAACTATTTTACTTAAATGTTATTCATTTAATTTGTTCCTTTGAGCCGCCATTTATGATTTTATATTGCACTTTTAAAGAGTAAACCGTATCTAATTTAAAAACTCAACAGTTGTATTTAGATTGAAAATCTTTTTATACCATTTATGGAGGGGAAAACAATTTTTGAAAATGCATGTTTTAAGATTTATCGTTTGTCCAACTTTTAAATTTAGCTCAGTAAAGTTTAATTAAAATGGTAATATAATAAAAAAGTATCAACTTATCTTTTAAAAAATGATGCTCTAAAAATCCAATAAGAATTGCAATATTTTTACTCAGCTCACCGTAATTCTTAACGTGCATTATCTTTCAAAGATACTCAATTTTAAAAGCGTAAAGATACATAAATTTGAATTGATTATCATGTTTGGAAACTTCGAATAAAAGTATATCTAGGTTTCAATACCAGAGAATTTATATTAATAAACGTCAACTTTATCCGGATCGCGTTCCGGGAATTTACTTCACTATTTA
This sequence comes from Trichonephila clavata, assembly GCA_019973975.1. Taxonomy (NCBI): domain Eukaryota; kingdom Metazoa; phylum Arthropoda; class Arachnida; order Araneae; family Nephilidae; genus Trichonephila; species Trichonephila clavata. Next base: position 119,152 of record BMAO01010948.1, read on the forward strand.
ATATTAAAAATGAATTAAATGTCTAGGCACAGAAAATAATCATCCAAATCTTCATAAAAATATTTCCACACTTGTTCTTATATGCTTATATCCAAAATCGGCATTGCAATCAATTCAAGAAATACCTTCTCCAATTATAGCACCTCTTAAGTTTAAGAAAATCATTAAATTCATTGCATCTCAGAAAGTAGTAAATAGAGAAACGTAAAATAAAACGAAGTGTACCTTCAAACATATGTATTTAGTAGTTCAAAATGTTTTTAAATTTCCTTACGATATCCATGAGGGCATTAAGCAAACGATACTCATTCCAGAAATAATTATCAAAAGAATTATTTAAAATTCGTTTACAGTCATTGATGCAAGTTGCTTACGATAAATATCTAAAATATACACACCAATTATAATTATATGCTAAATAATTAGATTGAAAATGTATCCAAAATCTCTCGAAATTAATTGTAGGTATAATTATTTTTTATCGTTTTAGGTAAACATTAGAATACTCGTGTTAAACTTTCCCGAGTTTATGTTTCAGAATATTACGATTTGAAATAACTTTAAATGTTATGGGGTTTTTTTTCAAATTTAAATTGCTTAACAACATTCAAAGGAAAGGAAATTATTGTTTTCACTTTATTTAATGGAGGAATGTATGAGGGTACGTATTGTCATTACATCGTTGGCAGAAATTGTAATGTTTATTATTTTCAATTCCATTTATCTTACTACCCCTTTTTACATACATTTATTTTTGATATTATTTTATTAAATCATTTAAATTTACATTTACTTTATGTTATTTAGAAAATAAATGATTAAAATAGGATTGAACAAAAAATAAGTGTTTAAAATTTTGTAAAAATATAGTTATCTTCAAGATTTAAAAATGAAATGTTTAATCTTATTATGCTCAACAAATAATTTTTTTAACCAATCTTTATTGATATTTAACACTTAAAACGTATAAAATTTGTATTATATTATTATATAGATACAGAGAAGAGAGAACAACTGGTCGACGACACCGATTATACCAGCCTCGTCGCCTCATTTCATGTGATAACAAACATATTGTGCGCATGCAAGTGATAAATTACTCTACCATATAGGGAATCTTATTTTAGCGTATATGGTCAGTTGCACAATAATTTGTGTCAGCAAGTGCCACTGGGCATCGAATGCTGTATAGTGAGATATTCCTTAAAATGCCATCGTTCTGATTAACGTTGTTCCAAAACCACATGTGTTTGCATTTACAATGAGGTAATGTAAGGCGAATATGGACAACCAAATGGTACGCGAAACTGTCTTTATGGAAGAATAAAGTTTCTGTCAACACCAGCACTATGATTTGTGTTGAATATAGAGGCACACAAGGAAGGGTGCTTAACTTTTGTCTTATGCTGTATTATTATAGTGCTGCACCCGGTATTGTAGTTTTAAGGTGGGGGGCTAGGGGGCTGTAAGATAGCGTGCACACCTCATAAGCTCAAGTTTGTGGTTCAATCCTGGCTAGAGTCAATAGATTTTCTGGATGCGAAAATTGTATGCACGTATGTCATATGAATATGTGGCATATACGAGATCCCTTGAGTATCAATATGGCCCTGGTACCCTTGGCAAAATTAAATCACGGCAATACTCATCATCCGACGAGAGTTTTGAATTGAACAAAAATCAAACGTCACAATTTGGTAGCTGAGGCCGCCATTAGATGACGCATCCAATGAATTGTCCCCCCTCCCTTGGAGATTTGCGGCTTCTGTAAATGGCTTAGCTGCCAGAAATACGTCCATCTGAAACAAACAAAATTCTTCTCTCACAGACTCTCACCCTTCCTGTGCCCTTTATCTCCTTATTTAATTGTCTTAGTCTGGTTGTTATTGCCAATAAAAGGGCCAACTACCTCTTTTATATACAGCCTATTGTCCTCTGTTACATTCAAAATTTTCATTTGGCCACATTCCAACAGAACAGAGTATGACCACGAATATTATCCAGTTATCATTACTTCTTCTTTGTTCTTTATATATCATTGCTGATTTGGTTTAACTGTTCTTCGAATCTATCTACTATCGAACATACTTGGTCGTTAAGAAGAGAATGGCTGGTCTGGAATAAATCATCAGTTCACTTGCAGATTAATGATGTAGAGGCAGCATGGATTCATACCAAAACATGGTATCCAAAATCTCGTTTATTCGATGTCGAGGTGTGTAGCAGAGTTCATTACAAAATGTATCAGGGAACCTAATGCTGATTTCTCCTCCTTTACGTCGCAGAAGGGTACATTTCCAATTGAGTAATGTGTTTTTTGCCTGTAATAAATGTGGCTGTAATATCTCCAATGCTACTTAATGCTGCATTTTCGATGACTAGCTAGTGAATAAGAACTAGTTTCTGTTTTTATTACAAATCCACATTTTTACAAAAATTTTATTAGCCGTAGAAATTGCATTGGTTTATTTTACATGCAAATATTTTACTATATAAGTAAGACATACTTTATTTAAAGAAAATTTTGGTTAAATGCTTTTTTTCTATGCTAAAAAAACACTTTCATTAATCTTTTACTTGTGTTTGTTATAGAGATTCTTATCAAAAACATATTTTACAAAACTTGTCAAATCTTTTAATTCGATACATTGAATATATGCTTATTTGATTTTTAATAAAATGCTTGCCTCTTTTTTGCGATCTCGTTAAATATTTTGATTTTGGCACTATTATTTATGTGATTTTAATACTAAAATCCTTATTATTTGATACATAATCTTTTATTCCCTTTTAGTTAATATTAAATCAATAGAAATATATTCACTTCACATCCCTAAATGCAAATTATCTTTTTTACAAATACCTTCTTCTTGAGTCTCCTGTTAGAGATAAAGCTACCTCTTGAAATGCTTACAAATTTCTTGAATAAATGGAGTTATTTAAAATAAGTTTTTCTTTTCTATATAAATTGGCACTTTAAAATGTATTCAGTAAAATCTCTTTAGTTTCGAAGATGCACAAAAACGCAGCAGTTGATTTCAGTTTAAATCATGCCATAGTAATCATCATGACTGAATAAATGTACAAAATTAACTTAAATGTAAAACATTTAACAATTCATTGTTGCCCAAACTCCATTGCATTGGAAACTTAAACTTCTCATTATTTATTTTCAGTTAAGTGGAAAATAAGCGTTTCACGAATGAGAAAGTTTTAATCTGATCTATACAAACTCCAATTCTTAATGAAAGAGGGAGAAAACAAATGACAGAGAGAATAATTAAAGATCATTATATTTAAGCATAGAATGATTGCTTCTTAAAATGAACTTAAAATATTCCACTCGGAAGTATTTTGTCCTGCTTGTTTGCTAACTGATGCAGAAATATTAAACCATTGTTATTTTCCATAATCCTTAATTAGCACTGAAAATTCACTAACAATTAACATAAATAAATTCCGTAAGCAAATTTCACAGAACAAGGCAAGTTTAACTTCTTTCAAGCTCAATATTTACGTAAAATTTTTAATTTGCTTCGTTATAAAATGCCTTTTTGGAAGTAATTAACCTTTACCGAACGGTGATTCGTTATTTCAATTAAATAGGTGAAATCTCACAGGATGGGGTGGCTCAAAACCAGCCAAAGTGTTACATCCTCTCTTAACTGCTTTCTGTATTTCACGTGATCTATTAATGCGAATAAACGTCAATCAATTGATCACTCTAGAAACTGGCTTAAGTGCTTTCTGCGTAGTAAACAAATCACTTAACCGAAGGAATTCTCTTGAACGAGAAAGGTGAAAAATGTAGTGATTTTTATTTTATTTTCTATTCGTAAGGATACCACTGTTCAGATGGCAAATAGCATGTTATCTTGCCAACATTGTTGGATGTGAATTGATAGCGTCGATTACTGACAAAAATAGTGAAAAGCATCCAAAAGTTACATCTTAAAAAGGCATTTCTTACCATATATCTTTGTCTCCTAAGACTTGAATTCTTATACCGTTGATTAACTACAATAAGAATAATTCCGGCTTTCTTTCCTTGATATATGAACCCATTTCTTCAAAGGAGTAGCAGCTTACTAAAACTACCTACTGTAGATTTTTTTATGTAGCAAATCGGAACGTTATTTTATAAAATTTATTTAGAATAACTACAGGTACCTCACATTTTCATAAATGGAGCTGAACTTGGCAATGTGGCAACGAACTCAAAAGTGATTGAGTGATTTTGGGGTTTATTGGCGCAAGAGCCGATTTCGGCTATACTGCGCCAAACATTTGTTTTAATATCTGTGGTCTAGACGGGAAGAGAGAAAGAAAGAACAAACTGAATGACAAGTAAGAGGGTCGAAAATAGAAAAGGATCACTAGGGTACCCCGGGTTCGTGAAGCCCGTGTTTACCAAAGACAGTAAACCCCGTGGGAAAAGGAAAAGATCACTAGGGCACATCGGGATTGTGACACCCGTACTCACCTAAAGAAGGTGAGACCCCTGAGGGGACGAACTCAAAAGAACACTGGAATATGTGCTCTCCAAAATGAAGAATCTTGCTCCAGTGAACCAACTTTCATCTACTCATTCCGAAAATGAAATAGTAGAATGGTATGATATCACGAGAAATGGGTAGATGCAAAAGATCTTGTAGTGTTTGCCTATCAATAGCACTGTTACACATATTTGATATAATTTCTTTTACTATACTTACACTCTAATACAGTGATCCTCAACCACTGCGCAGCGATACTTTTGTTTGCAATCATTTCTTAAAGTTTATTAATTATAATCTCTCAAAAAAAATAAAATCTGAAACTGGTCTATAGAAAAAAATAAATTCGGTCATTTTACAGAAAAAAAACTAAGAATATTCTCTGTATATTTAAACCCGTTCGTGGGTAGATGGATATAAAAAAAATTGGTTGGGTTTGAAATTGACTAGTGATCGGACACATCTGTATATGAGTTAACTTGGAATGAAGAGGAAAAGCAAATTTCACTTTATATGAATCAAGATTTAAAAGAGCTTGCTGTAACAACCCTCGGATTGTTGGTGCTTGGGGGTTCGAGCGAAAATCAGACAAAACAACTTTTAAACACAATTTTATTTAATATCTTCAATTAATTCACCAACACAATTAAAGGTAGGGTAATTACCTAAGTACACTCATGTCCATAAATTAGGGATAATGAAGATCAGGTAAAGAAAGAGACAGAAGCAAAACAAAATTGATTTATTTGTAAAGTCTATTCATTAAACAAAAGGTAAAGAGCAAAAAATATGCTATATGTTTGAGATAATTAATAAAAATTGCGAGTTTTACTCCCTGGAGCAAATTTCAAAAAAGAACCTATTTACAAAAAACAGTATAACATGGTTAGTATCATGGTTAATACGGAGTATGTCTCCCGGACGATGCAATACCGGCCTTACAACGCCTACGCATGCTGAGTATCAAATTATCGATTTGATCTTGGGGAATATTACATCACTCATCAAGCAATGCCCTCTGGAGTTCCAGTAGACAGGTGGGAAGGGGTTGACGGGCTGCAATTCGTCAGCCAAGCATATTCCACACATGCTCCATTGGATTCAAGTTCGGTGAATATGCTGGCCAATCCATATGGGTGATATCCTCCGATTGAAGACATTCGTCTACAATGTTTGCACGGTAAGGACGGGCGTTGTCATCCATAAACAGAAATTCAGAACCCATGGCACCCCGAAACAAACGTACATGTTGTTCCAGAATGAATCCCGATAGATGTGGCTTGTCATCGTTACACTCTGAACATGCAGGTCAGTTCAGGAACCAATAATAATTCCTCTCCAAACGAGCCATCCTGCATCACCGTAACGGTGTCGTTTAATGGTGTTCTTTTGTTGGTAACGGGTACCTGGTGCTCTCCATATGAAAGTCCGGCGAGAATCAGACTGCAAACTAAACCTGGACTCGTCGGAAAACATCACACAAGACCACTGTTGCGGTGTCCACAATGCATGCTCTCTACTCCAGGTTAATCGCAGGCGACAGTGAGTTGCGGTAAGGGGAACACATCTGACAGGCCTACGAGCAAATAGACCAATGTGCCCTAAGCGTCTGTACACGGTCTGCCTTGAAACTGTCGTACCGGTAGCTGAAGAGAGCTGACGAGATAGGTCTGATGCTGTGCTCCGTCTGTTTCTTTTGGCAGTAACTGCCAAATACCGGTCCTCATTCAGCGTTGTAACTAGGGGGCGACCTGTGCTGTAACATCTACTCACATTACCATCATCCTTGAATCGTTGCCAAAGCCTGGAGATGACACTCTGGGCGATTCCAAGTTCCTCGGATACTTCCCGCTACGTACGTCCACATTCCAGTCGTCCGATAATTCTACCACGTAAAAAATCACTTAAATGCTTCCTTTGTGCCATAACTATGCGGTTATTGCACTGAAAGTCTTTTAAAGCGCTTGTGAACAATTTTACTTCTTTTCCACCTTTCCTTATATACCCCTCTCTTACTCTCTTGTCATTGGGACGTACTATTCGCGCCATCTGGTGGTTTCCTATAATTTGCATATTCTTCTTCAAGATGTGTGTGATAATTCTACAGAGGTAAACTTTTTATTTTAGAGTTCAATTTCTGTGTGATTCTGAATTATCCTTAATTTATGGACATGAGAGTAAATAACCCGGAAAAGTATTCGCATAGGCGTAATGCTATTAACAAATAATTAAATTTACTTAATTGAATCCTGTACTTGAATTATCTGTAAATATCATGTTTAAATATACGACCTCCGGTCGTAAACTTGGTCACAATTTAATCAACTTTTAATAACCAACTTTCAACCATCGGCCCTCATCGTATACACAAATGCCAACACACTTGTTGAAAGAGTACTCATTTAACTAAATTGTCTTTATCACCGAGGAATGTTTTCAACAGAACTTACAGTTGAAAAGAATCATTTTGCCCAAAAAGAAAAGTAGAAGCTTAGCGGATAGACATCGGGACTACAAAAATGGCCATTACATCGGGACTACAAAAATGGCCGAACTGTTTTTTTTTCCTTTTTATTTAATCTTATTATTTGCAACTTTACAGTGTAATGTAAATATATCTGTAACTCTTTATACTTATTTTATTGTTAATGTACCACCAAACTTTGAAATTGTTAAAAGTTAAGGTTAAGAATCACAGTTCTGAGTTAACGCAAAGACAACTGTAAAATGACTTGGTAATTTAGAATTCAGCGAAGTGACACCAAAGCCGTTACCCACTCTCCATATTTCCACGCCAAGTCAAAGTAGGTATTTAAAACTATGGCAGATTTCACGTGCATTAACGTATATGCACGGCGGTTTTTCGGTGAGAACACAATTCGAATTTAAGATTCGAAAACCTTGGCTACAAGCTCGTGTCCATAGTCACTTAACTACCACATGCATTACTACATAAAAGAGATAATGTTCACTATATATATATGTCACCGGCAAAGTATGAAATGCCGGCATTCTATACAATGCTAGACGTTTTTAGGCAAAGTATGAAATATGAGATTTATTGCATACTTTGCCTAGGCATTCTATAGAATGCCTAAAGCTATTTAGGCAAAGTATGAAAAAGGTTATGATAAGGATATTATATCAATGACTTACATTCCTAAAAGTACAAATGTTATTCTCTGACAAAATAATGAGACTTCCATTAAAAAAAATTATTCAAAGTACGTAAAGGAAAATTAAAAAGTTGTACCAAACAAAATTTTTATTTCTTATTAAGGAAAACAAAATCTATATAATTAAAAATTAATGTGTGTGTCTGTGAGTTCTCATGTTTTCCTAAGCCGCTCATCCGATTGATTGCGATGAAACTTTCGGAAATGGTTGGACGCATGCCCAGGAAGATTTCTGAGTCAGTTAAATTGACCCCTAAGAAGGGGCAATACCCCTAAAGGGTGTTACGAATAAATGTTCCCGTTTTTGAGCTATTAGACCTGCAAACTTAAAACTTGGTAGGTATGTTTCTTTCAAGGATTAGAGGTCCGCTACAGAAGGGGGTTTGGTAAAAAATGAATCCTTAGGGGCGTTGGGGAGGGCTTAAGCGGTGTTATAGATAAGTATTCCCGTATTTGAACTGTTGAACTTACAAATTTGTAATTCGGTAGGCCTCTTACGTTTATGAAGTTAAGATTCGCTACACAAGGGTTTTTACAAAAATTGAACCTCAATGTTTGGCTTAAAGGCTTAAGGGGCGTCATATATAAATATTTCCGTTTTTAAACTTTGAGACCTACATGCTAGAAATTTGTAGGCCCGTTTCTTTCATGGAGTAGAGATCCGCTATAAAAGTGTTTTGAAAATCGATCCGAAAAGTCGTTGCGAGGGCATAAGGGGCGTTATAGATAAATATTACCGTTTTTGAACTTTTAGACAAATAGATTTGAAATTTTGTTGGCATGTTTTGTTTGGTTGAATATAGATCCACTGAGAACGGATTTTACGGAAATTGACTCTTATTGGAGAGAGGAGAAGAGGGGATTGGTTACCTTCCGGAGCGGTCAACATTTGATAATTTTACGGTGGCCGGCTGAGGGTGGGACATTGGTTATTTATATTTTAAATTAATTTGATTTTATAATTTAATTGTATTTAAACATGCCTTCAGAATAAAATTCATTTGCACCAAAAATAAATATAAAATGTTTTTACATAAAATATAAAGTGATTTCCATGGAAAGTAGCACAATCACGAGAAAAATACACTCCAGTAAATAAAATGGAAATAATTTAATGCTCCTTGAGTGGCCGATACACTTTGATTCACGGACTAGGGGTTGGGATCACTGTTTTATGGTACTGACGCCTTCTTTAACAGGTTAAATGAGTTTACTTTTTTATTTTCCGCATACATCACATCATAGCTATTCAGCAACCAATATTCCCTGAGTTCCTTATTAGTAGTCATTTTGGCATTTTGTATATCAGGTGTTAACTTCTAGTAAATAACTTCAGTTAAGAATTTTTTTTTGCAGCATCAACTCGAATTTTGGACAACTAGTCGTCGAATAGTTGTTTCATGTCTATAGACCATGGGTTGACAAACTTTTAGCTGTTGCGTATCAAACCAATCTACCAATTTAAATCATCGAACCACACACTACAGCAGTTTGTTGAGTAGTGTAAAGTGCCACTGAGAATTATACCGCGGGCCACATGTGACACGTGTGACATAGTTTGCCGTCCCCTGCTATAGACCATGACTTCTTCTCCAACACTATAGCTTGCTCCTTCATTTTCAAGTAGCACAGAAAAAAACCACTTTTTTGTTGAACAAGTTTAAGTAAAATTGAGTATTTTGACATTTCCGAACAAACAGCAATTCTACAACTAACAAATTCTGAGCCTGAGGCACGCGTTAAAAGTTTCGTGTCTGCCACGCAATATTCGAAACGAATGAGAGATGTATTTCATACCTTGCCGGTTTCTCATTAGGCATTCTTAGCCCAGTCATCTTAGGGTTTTGCTGCGGAATGAGAAATAATAAGCTAAAAACTCGTATATACCTTTGTTTTGGCATTCTAAAAGTTGTCTCAAAAGTCTCATAAAATCTCGTGTCCGCGTCTTAAGATATTCAAGGTCAAAGGTCAAAAAAATTCGGTTTTTTGCAAATATCTCGTTTCCTATGGCTTTAATGTTATTTACATATATTATAAATATTGTAGAGAATAAAATTTTCTATAACTTCAATTGAAACAATTTTTTATACATCAAACCGTTTTTGAGATAGAGGGCGCTGAACGCTTAGCTATCTATAGCAGAATGCAAGGTCGATCCGTTAGTCACATGATATAATACGCTATATATAGTCCTGTTAACCTTAAAAATATAAATAGTTATGAACATTTGGCTTTTTTATTAATTATTACATTACATTTAGTAATAGATTTAATTAAACAAGTATATATTTCTTTTATAACTAACTTTTGAGCTACACTGTTCGTGTAGTTCAAAAGTTGTTGACAGATATGCTTAAAGTATTTTTTAATTATATTCTATTATTATATATACTAGTTACATTTAAAGTAGAAAAAATAAAGTAAGTAATTTTTAATTATATTTTTACTTAAAAAAAAAATATATCGTTTTATACAATTATTACAATTGAAATTCGGATGTAAAGAAGTTTTACAAAAATTTTAATTATAAGACGAACATGAATGTTAATTTTTTACCTCTTTTTTTCATTGTCTTTCGATCACTCGAAAATTTGCAATTCATTCTCATTATTTTCGTTGTCAAGGATGTTTTTCTCCAAATCTTGAAGGATTTCGGAATCAAAAGTACAATCTTCATCGAGATCGCTCTCGTATCGTGAAGTATTGAAGCAAGCTTGCCCATTACACTGGCCACAAGCTGAAGAACATTGCAACCCCGATTTCCTACATCCACAGCGTGAACCACAACCATTTTTGCAGTTGCAAAATATGGTATTGAGTAATTCATCTGGAGCAGGCGGTAATATTGTCTTAATCGTTTCCAAGAATTCATTCCGCAGAATCCAACCCCATTCCTGGGGTTCTTAGTTATTCCCTAGCCAAGTTTGAACTTGATAATATACACGGCGAATGTGTTGCTGAGCCGCTGCACTTGTTGGTGGAAGATTGGATAACTGCACGGGTTTGTTGAGCTTTGTTGACTTGATGAATTGAGTGTGTGTGTGTGTGTGTGTCGTAGATTATCAATATTGTTCTCAGATTTTGGATTATTGTATATCGCCAACAAGACTCGTAATCCATTTTTATGTAATGTTTGTACAGTACAGTTTTCTTCTTGGAATGCTTGAGCTAGTTGATCAAAGTTCGGAAGATTCTCTAATATTCTAATGAAAGTTTTTTTCCCTTTTTTAAAAAATGCAGATGTTGTATCACAGCCACTAAATGCGTGCAGAAACAAAATGTGCTTTTTACAATGAGGATATTTATCAAAACTTTTGGAAGAGTATATTTCAGTTTTAACATTCCCTTTGCCAACTTTTTTAAAGAATACTTCTTTTTGATGCGCTTGAGTACGTCCAATTAAAATGACGAGAAAATCAATATCTTCTCCTACTATGACGGCAGTCCTGTGATGTTCCGATTCTCCAATAGCTGTTTCTACGATAAGAGCATCTGCATCATCTTTGGCCTGTTTTATCGTGATATCAACAGATACTAATTTCCCAATCAACATGTTAATAAAAAAAATTTTATTACATCGATTCGACAAAAATTTCTCTTGGCTAATTGATACTATCATTGTTTCGTCGAAACAAACATCATTCCATTTTGATAAAGCAGCAGTTCTTCTTAACTGTTCCATTGCTTTTATGTTTTTGCTATAGTCTGAGTATCCATCAAATACAACTACAATTTCAGAACCATAATGTTTTTGTAAATATTTTACGTATTTATCTAAAATTATTGAAAAAGTATCGTCTTTACTCCATACGATGCGATGAAAAAGAAACCCACCATCGATAATGTATGTTACATTATTTTCATCGAGGTCAAAATCTACAGGAATCATATTGTCATATAATGTCACTTTCGTGGTATTTCTCATGCCATCATTATCAAATAAAGTTGCTGGATATGGAATTAGTTCATATTGGAGATATTCGTGAAGATTACGTTCAAACTGTTTGCTTACAGTTATTCTTTAGAAGAGTAGCAATGGATCAATTGAAACTCTACAACCGTTAATTTTGACAGATTTGTTGACAATCGAAAGCGGTAAAACCTTATCGGATCGTTTTAACTTTATTTTATTAAATTTTAAACCAGTTATCTTTACCATTGATTGTAATCCGATTTCATAGGCTTTGTGACAGTTAATTTGATCATTTCCAACTGTTACAGAAGCTAAAGATACCAATTGCTGCGTATTTGGAAAGGGATTATGAAGTGTAAGCCATTCAACTAGTTTACTTACATCAGTATTATCTATTTTTACTCTTGAATCCTTAGAATCAACGTGTTGTTCATTAGAGTCTAAAGAAATTGTACAAAACGTCTCCATCTCGTCACAAATTGTATTTGTAGCGTACATAGCAAACACCCATTTACATAAAACACTTTCTTGCGTACTTCGACCACGAGATACTCCCCCTTCTGTCTTCATAGATTTCATTAGACTTTGTTCGATAACCATATCTGTCCATGTACCAGAATTAAATTTCTCTGTTCGTTTCACAGTGAAGAATCCATTTTTAAAGTTCTTAAAAGTCTGTCCATCCATTTTATTTTCTAAATCGTTCATATCTTGAAGATATAAATGCGCAGACTTCGCATATAAAAAATGACCACTAGCGTGAAAATATGGCAGCATTCTTCGTACAGCATTAAGATGTTCTTTGAAAAGTTCCCAGTCTTTCAGCGCGAATAAAGTCGAGTGCTATTGATACCATTTCGAAATATTGTACCCTAATTTTGCTGTAAGACCTCGAGCTTTTAATGCATTCAGTTTATTCTGAAATTGATCAATAAATAAGTTTGAATTGCCTACACACACCCTTCAATGCCTTCATAGGAAACATTTCGGCAATTGATTTGTTCATTTAACTCATTTAACACACAATCTTCAATCTTCATGTCTTCGAAGATTATCATTGACAATACAAGCCGTAGCAATGTATGACCTCTGATACTTCTTGAATAAGCATGACCATTCAACATTTTGTCGACTGAATTCATAGCATATATTTTACCTAGAGCTTCTTTGAGTCAGTCCACTTCCGTCCATTATATATCCAATCGATCCAAGAAAGGACATGAGCATATGTGAAGTCCTCCTAATTTAACAAATATCTTACATAACTCTGATTTAGCATCCGACGCAGCTACTATTTCACGTGCTTTAGAGTAGAGAGGTTGGTCAAAAGTAATTAAACACGCTTTTTGGCCATGTAACTTGGCAATATTTGCAGCGCAATGTAAAGTAGTATAAATTGTGTCTACGTTACTGGCAGGATGATCAATAAAAGGAAGAAACATGACCTGATAAGTAGAAAAATCCTTATTATTTTTAGTGAGCTGTTCGAGAAAGCCATTTCACCCAGATAATGAAGAAATATTCTTCCACTTTCCGTATAACCACTAAAAATCAATACCGTTTAAATTCTTTTCTGTTAATGCTTGATCACCATGTAGATTTTTGACTTGAATTTTGCTGTATCCAGGTACAATTAACTTTTCATATGCTAGAAGAGACACTTGTGATATTGCCGCTAACTCTTTTGCACATGGTTTGGTTGTACGTTTTTGTATACGGTCATTGTAAAGAACAGCATCTTTTGGAGTAACAATCTTAATCATCCCCATAACGTGGAGAGTATTATTACCATCAAGAGTATGGACATTTATATCAGCATTGTCCCCAACATATTGTACTAGCGCCCCTGATTACGATGATAAAATACGAGGCTGTGGATGGTAAATTGCTGAAATTTCGTACTGTACAGTATTACAATACGAAGCTGCAAAACCCAAGCTAAATAACACATCTATTAGTCTTTTAGATCCATATCTTCTATGAAGAAATACAGAAAGGCTTAATAGTAGCTGTGATGAAAATGATCGTTCTCGTAATGCAGCCATTATTGCATGACTTATTGACGTGCATTTTGCTTTTAAATAAGCAATTTTTCCTTTTCTGTTTTTCATTATGACTTCTCGTAAGAAATGCAATAAACTTTTTGGTATATCTTGATTTACATCACCCAACATTTTACTTGGAGGTGGATAAGACTTGGTTTCAACGACAGATGACCGATGTCTTCAAGAATAATAGCTGCTGCAGCTTCTACAATTCGTAACCGTTCTTCTTCGGGATCCCTTTTTTTATTATCATACCAAGCTTTTGATAATATATTAGCTTGTGTATCACGAAAAGATATGATTGTAAAAGATCTTACTTTTGTCGTAATTGTTATATTCGTCAAATATTTTTGTTGAAGTATTGTAATTATAGTTTTATCATCTGGTACATACCCCGTCAGGACATCTGTGAGCTCTTTCAATGTAAATTGGGAATCGTCGTGATTTTCGATGCAATTAAAAATCTCTGCCATAGCTTCTGAGACTTGACTATCTTGGCGAGACTTCCTTTCAGTAGATGGTAGCTGATTTAAGAAATTAGTGTAGCAGAGAGTATGGTATTTTGCTTCAGCTGCGATCAAATCATACTCACAAAGTATACGATCTTTCACTAATTCTCCTATAGAATCACCACGTTCTTCTGCTTTTTTTATAACATTGTCTTTAAATTCAAGAGTACTCACTTTACTGATCTTGCGCCTGCACTTCTCTTTTTTTTTTAGTTTCTGTTGCTTCATCAGCTACTTCACCACAAAATAAACAGAACTTTTTGAAATCAAACGCTTCATTTCTTCTTTTACGAGGGACACTAGGTGATGATAAAGCTTCACTGTTTTCAATGCGGCGTTTCGATGCTGCAATAAAATTTTTAATAATGTACACTTTTATGCACTCGGTATGTGCATTCACGGAGGTTGAAGAATTTAAAAAAATCAATGTGACCGTCCTTTCGTTCGATACTTGCTGCTCTCAAAGTTTGTAAACCGCGCACTACATTAACAGGATAACCATGTGATAGGGATTCATTGCATATAAAACATAAATCAGACATAACTCTCAAAATTTTACGTCCGTCGTAGCTAAAATACAATTTAAAACTAATGAATAAACGTGGCTAGTAGAAACTGAATTGTTGAAAAAGAAATCGGTCTTTATTATTTAGCTAAACATGTGTCCATCAACTAGCTATAAATTAAACGTTCGTATATTAGGTGTGTATAAGAATGTAAAGCGCTCTCTAGCGCTCATTAACATTCAGTGTATCCTTAGACTCCAACGAGAGATGAGTCGAATAGAGACGAGACATTTTAATAAACAACAGTCCATTGGAAATTGATGGAGACTATCCTTTATTTGAGTATTTTACCATGTTTTTATTACGTCTATCAGAGTGGAATTTTGTAAATGATTTTAAACTAACTTCCCAATGAGCTAGAGACTTGAAATTTGGACCATAGCTTAGAAGTGGATGACGATGCATGAAAATATGCTTTTTAGTTCGTTATAAAAACATGGTACATTAAAAAATTTTTTATTCTTAGATCATGTTTTCTTTCAGGTAACTAAGCTATCAATAGGGGTCAGCAAGTCTAGGCATAATCTGCACAGAAGGAAACAAATTTGAAGGTTTATATATTTCAAACTAATTGTATTTCATTTTTCTTCTTAAAATGTAATTAGCATATATTAAAATATAATTAAAGTAAGTCTATAGTTTCAGTTAACTGTTTTTCAATTACACGAACAGATGCGGAGTGTTAAAAATATACTTGATTAATGAAATCTATATACTTGATTAATAGAATCTATTACTAAATATAATGTAATAATTAATAAAAATGCCAATTGTTCGCAACCATATATATTTCTAAGGTTTATAGATTTTATTCGGCGTATTATATCATGTGACTAACTGTTGACCTTGCATTTTGCTGTAGATAGCCAACCATTGCGCATTCAGCACCCTCTATTTCAAAAAAGGTTTGATGTATAAAAAAATGTTTCAATTAAAGTTATAGAAAATTTTATTTTCTACAATATTTACAATAAATGAATATAGCTTTAAGGCCATAGAAAACGAGATATTTGCAAAAAACCGATTTTTTTACCTTTGACCTCGAATATCTAAAGACGCGGACACGAGATCTTATGAGACTTTTGAGACAACATTTAGAATGACAAAATAAAGGTCTACACAAGTTTTCAGCTTATTATCTCTCATTCCGCAGTTGACCCTTTTTTTGTACTAAGATGACTGGGCTATTCTATAGAAAGCCTAGGCAATGTGTGAAGTAGGAATCATTTCATACATTGCTGGTTAGATTTAGGCATTATATAGAATGCCGGATTTCATACTTTGCCGGTAACATATACATATACTATGAGATTATTGAAACATATCTGACAAATAAACAAAGTTTATTATTTATTATAATCAAAAATTATACAAATATCAAATGTCAATCTAATGTATAAAATTCGTATATTTTAAATTTCATGTTTCCGTTATGCTATATGTCTGGGGCAATGGCTTACGATTGGTTAACAAAGTTCATCGTTGTTTACCTAAGATTTCCAATATTGTCTAATTCTTGGAAAGCTTCAATTAAATGTCAAACTATTCTTCGATTTCCCTATCTAATCTCTTCCAATTCGACAGAACAAACTCTTTCAAACAGTGAGTTATATAAAAATAGACAGAAGTACGTTGGTGTGTGTATATGTGAGGGATTATTGCATTCGATTCAAATATTCCACATTAAACACACATAAGTTATTTCAGCCATCAGATCAATCCGTATTTATACCTGTTGGAATTCCGATACATTAGTATGCCTAAAGGCATGTATAAGGCTCATCCACTTCAAACATTGAACAATAAATTTTCATTATTTTCACATTCAGTTGAAACGTTGTTCTACATAAAATTTCAATACAAACGGTTTGATTTGGTACATGAATTTGTATACTCGTATAGATTTCACGTAAAAAGTTTGAATGTTTCGAAATTGAAAAGCGTAAGTTTTCAAGTGACAAGGAAAAAGTGCACTCCACAGAATGTTAAATGTGAATATTCATGCAAAAGTGTTTTTAACAAAAAAAGAAGAAGAAATAACGCTAACATAAATTTATTTCAATAAGTTAAATGTTTATTACCCTGTATATTTTATAAATAAAATTGTTACATTATATTTTTAACAAGCTCCTAGATTATATATGTTCAATTCCAGGAAGTTGTGTTCTGATTCCTCGGGAAATGTGTATTGTTGAATGCTGAGAACAAATGACGTTCGAATGAAATTGAGCTTTATAGTTCCGCAAAATTTCCGGTGTGAATTTTAGTAAAATGAATGTAACATTAGTATATCTGTTCATAGGCATTTAACGGTTCTAAATGCTTATAGGTTAATTAAGATTTGTGCGTCATAAATAACTCTCATTCCTATTGTGACGATAATTTGAAATTTATAAAACACATTTATATTAAATTTAAAAAACAGTAAAAATATTAACAAAAATCAAGGAATTATATATTATCTTATCGTAATGTTTCTAAAATGATTATCAAAGACCATTATACATTTAAAAGTATTATAAATATGTATAAAATAAAAATCTAATCTTGAAATAATTAATTTTATTAATTAATTTATTTTAATCAATATTTCTAAAGATTCCAGTTTGTCAAATTTATTATTATAAAATTCAAGAAGGTTTATCAAAATTGAAAAAAAAATGCTTTCCATTTCTTTAAAATGTTAATTACTTTCAAAATGAGTTTTGAGAAAAGAAATTCATTTAAGAAGTTTCCACAGATTTCTAAACTGTTTAAATTAGTCTGTAGCAGTTATATTAGGTGAACATCTTAAAAATTAAATATGCATAATTCTTAGCCCAAGGAGAGTGGAATTTTAATAGAAAAAGGAGTTTGAAATTAAAATAATACTTATAAAATGAGAATAGAATTCAAGAGATAATCAGAATATTGTAATGCTGATATTTTAGACACGCTCTGAATACTTGTATTAAAATCTGTAATAATTACCAAATAGTTTAAAATATTTTATACTAGTATTAATCACAAGTAATATGGAATAGAAGAGAAAATTTCTTAGAAAATCTAATATAAAATATACGTATGAGAAACAAAATTATCCTATAAAACGTTATTTTAAAGTACAAAACTTAAATTAAATGTTTATAAGGAATTCATGCAAGAAACTGTTTCGAAATTCATGTTCAATTAATCGTAACTAAAATAACTTAACGGACTCGTTTGTAGATATTAAAATGCTTAATAGTAGGAAATAGTAATAGAAAAACATATCCGTTAAAAGCATATACTGTTTTTTTTTCTGTTCTAGCAATAGTTCTCATGTAATTGAATATTTAGATATTTTTCAAGATGTTATTGAGAGTAAAAGTTCTACTTATTTTTGAAAAAAGTAAATATGCGAAAAAAATATTCCAAATAAACGCAATACATAGTACATAATTCCCTCTTTCTTAAAAATAATTTATAAAGGAAACTTATTTTTTGAGCACACCAAAATTTAATCAATTTTCAATAAATTTATGTTCGATGAAATATAATTATATTTCAATATAATACAACTGCACGCAATTATATTTTCATAATTTTAACAAATATTTTAATTTAAAGAATTAAATAATAATACTGTTAAATTAAATTTTTTAAAAAATAAATCAATTTTATTAATACATTTAGGGTTAATACCTAAACTTCTTTGAAATATATTAAATCAAATATATGTAGTTTTTTTTTTGCTTCATCAAAAAGAATTTGATTTTAGACGTTTCCCTTCCTTTTGCAGATGAAAAATATTTAAAACTCAGTCGAAAAGTTCACACCTAAATAATAATTCTTTAATTTACTAAAAATTAGACATAATTTTTCAAGTACTTTACATTTAAGTAAGTTGAAAATTTAAGAAAGAAAAGTTAAAAAAATAATTGTTTAATATAAATAAAAAAATGCAAAATATTGTACCGTAAAGTTTTTAGTGATTTAATTTTAAATATACTTTCTTACATAAATACTATTATTACTGAAAGTTTTGACAATAATATGAAAGCCGTGAATTGTAGAAAACAATATTTGAAGCTATGTTTCATTATGAGTTCTTAAATGCGTAAATACTTCTAAGGGATTTCTTTAAAGTAAAATAAAAAAGAAAAACAATTTATATACATAGCAAATGAAAAATTATTCGTTCGTTCCTTTAAAAAAGCAAAAATCAATAGAATTTAAAGTAAATAATTATCGCACAAGAAATTCATCGTAAGAAGTTCAATGGAATATAATGGGAAATGTGTTCTTGCTTTATCTTAGTGAAAGTTAACATCTCCACGGTCTGAAAGAATAGAAATAGAAAAGTTAAATAGAAAATAAAATGTGGGAAAAATATTAAAAAATAAAACGTCGTTAAAAAAACATTTATGAATTAAAAAGAGGAACGAGTGTGTGTGTATTTAAAAATAAATATTTTTACAGAAAAAGAGAGCAATAAAGATGTAGAAACAGTATAAATAAAAATTATTTTAACAAAAAGGGTACACACACACCATGATTTAAAAACAATATCTTACACATAATTGTTTCTACAAATAAAAAGTTTAAATTTACTGTTTTTTATTTTATTTATATATATTTTTTTAACATTTATAAACCCCGTCACCACCGAACGTATAACACGGTAAACAACACAGACAGAAGAAAGATTACAACACAACATCCATCCTTCCGGATTCGAACCATCCTCGCACCCATCAGCTTCACTGACCACTATACCGATGGCGCTTAATTATATTTGACTAATATATTTAAATTTTATTTTCTCATTATGACCCTGACTCAATAAATAAAATCAAATGTACTATTCTAAGATTTTTTAGGACAGCTCTGTGTTTTAGGTATTACTTATACATTATTTCTTCATTAGGATTTTTGAAGAATGCATGAAATTTCTGACTAGAAAAATTCATTTTACAAATGTTATAGCTAAATGTAATTTTAGAAGAATGATGATGAAAAATGATACAATTGTCTAGAACATGCAAATGATAACATTTGTGGGCAATCGTATAAAGCACGAGCGATAAATGGCATCTCAAAACTCTGTATGAGAAAGAAAGTTATGCAGCGGAATTTTGATTTGGAAATCAAATTTGAATGTTAATTACTTATTAGGAGATCTATTATTTCTAGTATATGAAGGAGAAACAGCATTATCAGATTTCCACAGAGACAGGATTATGCATCAAAGAGTACGGTTTATTACCCCGCCACATTACCACTGGCATTTGTCAGAATCCATCCATTGCCGTGCCAATGATAAATCGATAGGTCCACACTTAACGACTTGCTAAATCTCAAGGCATCCCGCCAGTAACACCTGAGGGAACAGATACTTTGCCATCGTTCTTGGAGCACTATACAGCCACATCGTGGATCTTGAGTCTGGTAGTGGGGTTCTTTTATGGGCGTCAAGTAACTTCACGGTTTGTCCGCGGTTTTCTAGCTCCGCATAGACATTCTGATTGGTGACCATTATTTCAGCATCCCTTGGTATTAAAAATAGGGACATGGGATGACAGTAGATCACCCACACACAGATGTAGAAATGGCCCTATTTCGTCTTTTCAGACGAAGCCCAATTTCGAGTGCAAAATCATGATAGGATACATTATCTAAGGTACCAAAGAATATGCGCGAGGCCTGTTCAATATCGACATACAACATCTGAAAATGTTGTGATGGCCAACCCATGAATAAACGACACAAATATATGTTGTTGCTAATCTGTGCATTGCCAATGTTACATTTCTCAGATCTTAAAATCGATGTCTATACCCTTTCTTTCAGACCGTGGAGATGTTAACTTTCACTAAGATAAAGCAAGAACACATTTCCCATTATATTCTGTCTCCACACAAAAGAGGTTCGCCTATTGCTCTGATCAGTCCATTCTCCAATTCCCTCATCATTCAGAACATCTGGTCACAAAATGCTGAGAGATCAGGCAACCACGATTCTGTAGCTACTAGGATTGTTACAGTGAGGCACAAATTTTACGCAATATGGTACGGCTAAACAGTATCTGCCATTCTAAACCAGTTATTTCGATATTTAACCAAGTTCCAGATGTTTAAGCTGCCAGAAGGAGCAGCTGCGTGTTCTATAATTTCAGGCCTCATATACCACAAATTTGCAAACAAATATAGCCGTGTTTTCAATCTATTATGTTGTATAATCACACAAAGTAATTTTTTTTCTTTCTTTCCTTGTGTTGCAATGACCTACAATGCATTACAAGAAATTTCAAATAAATTTCTTTGTAGGTAAAAAAATGAGAGAGAACAATGTTCTAATATCCTAAGTGAGTAAACAAAGTATAACGAAATAATTATTTGATGTATTGTCTACGAACGGTTCACTTTTTACAGTTATACAAGGGTTATTTATATCAAACAGAAGTTCACGTCAATGTTAAATGTACCCGAAAGGAAAAGACAGATTTAAAAATCAACAACGCTTGTTTTAATTAATTCCAAATATAATATGGTTGCAAGTAGGTAACAGGAATAAGATAGCTCTAATTAGTAATAGTAATAATCCATTTGTCGTGAATATATGAAGAAATGAGATGCTTTTTTAAAAATCTTAATACGGATAATAAAAGGGTGATTCCTATGCCAAGATGCGTTGATTGTCCAAAAAGTAAATCTCACAGTAAAGTAAGTAAATCTCTGACTATTAACTTCCTCTACGATCTGAATTAACTTAACTTTATATAGTAACCTTCATTTGTATATTCCACGGTTCCTCTACCAAAAAAAAAGTTTCCAAATCACACATTCCATTTAAATAATTTCTTGAAGTTTAGGAGAAAGATTAACTCGTAATCTTTGGAGCTTGTAATTTAATATCCGAGAACAAGGCAATAATTACAATTTAAAGGATGGATTTAAAAACAAATAATTGAATGGTTTTCTTTCACCTATCGGATCAGAAAAATTCATTACAACAGCTAATATAAGTGCAGGTACTGATAAATTAGCATTATCTAAGAGGCTCTAAGAAATATATATTTTAATCATTATTATGCAACTACAAAATAATGATAATGCTCAGTAAAACAGAAAAATCTCGTATGCATAATATGATGCCATGAGAGTGCAATAATGATAAAAATACTTAAATGAGCCAAATAAACATATATTACATAAAAGGCCTATTAGACACTTAATTCACAAGCTTACCACATGTAAGCCATTTGCTGTGAATAAAATAATATATTTATTATTTATATCAATCACAAACTCAAGCAATATCTTCGAAAAATAAAGTATTTTGACTGAAATAAAGTTACTCAGGCCCATTGAAATATGCAGAAGAATAAAGTTTTGTTGGAAAATAATTGCATTTTTTGAAAATACTAATTCACACAAAAAAAAATCTCTCACAATAGAACTCTTTTTCTCTTCTTTTTTATTAACATATATGCCCCAATTTTTTTTTATGCAAAGTTTAAGAATGCAAAAAAAAAAAAAAAAAAAAATTAATAAATTAATAAATATTTTTTCAGTAAGAGTAATACTGCTTTTTTCATGAAAAAAAACTATTTTTATGTTATATATATATTTCTTTTTTCAAAATCGAAACAATTTCATTGGCTTGTTTTTCTTCATAGGAATTGAAAAAAGAGTATTTAAAAAATTAAAACTTATTACACATGTCCCAAATTTTAAAGTAAATAATTTGTCTCCATCTTAATTCCCTTATTCGAAAATTAATCAATATATACATTGTATATATATATATATATACACATTTTGGGCAACATAACATATTTATATATATATATATATATGTTATGTTGCCCAAAATGCAAAGTCTTTTATGTCATTTTAAAGATTATTCAATACAAAAAACACAATTCAAATATTTAAAGGTAAAAAAATCATGCTGCAATAACTATCTATATACATTAGATGCTGATGATAGCAGTGAGTTATCAGTGCTTAGTGGGGTAGCCTTGATTTTTTTTAATACAGCGCTTCCCATCGTTGTTTCCTTGAGATGAAAACAGTTTTAAGCTCTCCTTCGTTATTGCATGATGCCAGGAAAGAACTATATCCTCAATTAGTTCCTTTTTATTTAATGGGTACCTCATCCGGATAAGAATTTTCAAATAGTGCCATAAGTTTTCTGCAGGATTTAAGTCAGGACTGTGTGTTTCCTGGCCAGGACAACAACTCAATGAACTTAGAACAGTGCTTCTCAAATCTTCTATACTTGAGACCCAATTTTTATAATCATAATTTCCCTTTCCTCCCTCCATATAATAACAATGTATTGAATTCATTACTATTATACTTTGACATAAAGCTAGAATACCACTTTAATTATAAACCATACAAAATTATCAAGGTAAGTATTGAATTTTGAATATAATTTTATGACCTCCCCACAGGGCCACTGGTAATTTTTAAATTTGTTCTTAACTTAGTTCTGTTAAATTAATTTTGAAACATACTGTGTGCAGTACTGATACACTTATATCAGAGTAAATATGTATTTTTTTATGTCAGAAGTTATTTTTGTTTGTTTCTTCAGTGAATTAACAAAATTTTTAAATAATATTTTATTTTCTACTTTTCTATATACTCGCGCCATCCTAGAGGTGGCATGCCCCACAGGTCGAGAAACACTGCTTTAGAACGAAACTACTCTTTCACTTACTTTACTGTGGGGAAGGAGCAGGATCTTGCTGAAAAATAAATGAAGTATTTTTGGTAAATACATCCCAGATGGAAGGTAGATGTTTGGGTTCAAGAATGGTGTCAATGTATTTTCTGACATTCATTGACACGTCGATGATATGAAGGCGACTGATACCATCTGCTGATAGGCAAGACCAAATCATGAAACTATGTACGTACTTTACAGTTGCCGGAATGTATTCAGAATGTAGCATTTCTCCTATTTTACGTCTTAACATATTTTTGACAATCACTACCGAATAACAATACCTTAGTTTCAAACCTCCTGATAACTAGTGACCACTAATCATTTGTCCAATTAATGTTTTACTCTAAACAATGTAGTCGTTTTCAGAGCTACTTTAAATTGAGATGTGGCTCTTTTCGTCGAATTCTACCTCTTTGTCTAACATCTGTGCTAATCTTCACCAGATTGTTTCTGAACTGACAGAAATACCAGCATCATTCAGATAAATTCATGTGAACGTTAATGACATCCGTTTATCTTGGAGACATTGCATTTTTGTTCTTCTGCCATCAACAGATCTGGTGTCTTTTTTCCGTCCTTTTATTAAATTGGTCTCCTGACATCTTAAATAAAGCTTTCAACCCCTAGATTTATTCACTGAACCACCCACCTGACTTGCAATTTTTACATAGGAAAGACCACTTTCTCGTCACATATTTCTTTCAACGCTTCCAGTCTACACTTTTATTTGACGTAATTGCTCCTTGACTAAATATCATTTTTGTCATGGCTAGGAACTGTTTTAACCTCAATTCTACCGAATACTCGTGACACCGTTTGACAACTCTAGTCCGAAAGAGTTACCCATAAAATAAAAGGGGGCTAATTGAGGATATAATCTTTTCCTGGCATCATACAATAACAAAGAAAGAGCCTAAATCTATTTTAGCTCAATGAAACATCGATGGGAAGCTTTAATAAAAAAATTAAAGGCTACCCCACTAAACACTAATCACTCACTGCTATCATCAGTATCTAATGTGCATCGATAGTTATTGCAGTATAACATTATTTTGAGTTGCAAACATTTGAATTTTGTTGATTGTATTGTATTCAGTATAAAATTATGTTTAAAATGATGTAAAAGACTTTGAATTTTGAGCAACACAACATGTTCTATAAAACTTACAAACTTAAAAAAACATAACAATTCTAAAAAGCCAGCTTTCCTGACCAGCTGGGTGGGGTGTTGGTTTGTCGCTGGCCTTCTGCCCCTAAGGTTGCAGATTCCGACCCGGCCCTTGTCGGTGGAGTTATATAATGCAGAAAATTGACAGAGACCATGTCGTATGATTATGTAAAAGACTCTCTTGAGTACCTGTTTGGCTTGGATGCTTGCGGCAAAATTAAAAACCTAAGTACCATTTCGCATCGCCAAGGCTCAGGTGCATCCCTCTGGGGAAGGAAACTGGGCGTCAAAATTACTTGCAAAAATCTGTATCACCTGTATCAGGGATGTAGACCCAATGGCACGTGGCACAATATTTTGGGCACGCCACCGAACAATACGGTTTGCCTTTTAGTTCAAAATATTTCCGTAATTGATTTGTCAATCAAGGAATTTTCAGCGAGATTTTCTCAGTTCAAAGAATTATCGGAAACGCTCAAGTTTATTATGCACCTTGATTTAACTTCATTTGGTAAACTGAAGTTGTCCCAATTGAATTGGAGATTAAAGAATTTGAAATGCAACTGATTAGATCAATATGCTTTCAAAAACTTATTGAAACAAGAAAAAATTTGGTATTGATTGAAGCAAAAATATTAACAAGCAAATATAAGTAAAAATGCGACCAACGAAATTTTGGAAACATAGGATTCAATTCCAGTGAAGAAGCTGGTTCATATACTTCAACCATATTTTCATCTAGCTGTGCCTGCGAGTCATTATTTTCAGAGATGAATAAAATTAAAGACTCGCTTAGAAACCGTTTGGCAGATGACTCCAAATCAGCATGCATTCTGATAAAAGTAATAGCTTGCAATCCTAATAAGTTATTTGTCATTTAATCTGCAACAACAGAAGTCAAACTAATGTTATTTTAATTTGAATTACACGGATAACCAAAACATTTAATGCTCTACAATCTAAAATATTATTTTTTGGTGGTAAACAAAGAGTTTTGAGTTGTTAGTATTTGGTTTTATTATTTTCCCAATAATCACAATTCAAAATTGTTTGACAGCACATCTATACCTCATTAAATATTTCTGTAGAAGAAATGGCACGCTGGTCCATAAAGGTTATTCACCTCTGGTCTATATGTTGCCGCTCGAAAAAGTGATACCATATCCTGGAGAATGTACTAGGTCTGTAAATGCAAAATACCAATACACAGCCCCATTACAGAAGAAGACAATTTTAAAAAGTGTCCACAATTTTGACCACTATATAATATATATATATATATATATATATTAATTATAAATGAATCTATTAATTAGTTATCTATTATATTAATACAATAAATGTATTTTCACTATTAATTAGTTGTGTTTTTGATTTAAGAAATTTCGATAAATTAATGTAATAAACTGTATTGTTGATTTTCATATTTTTATTCGTTTGATGAATATTTTCGGGACATTTTTTTGTCGATGTATTTTCATAAATATAATAAAAACTTTCAAACTAATAAACATGCAATAAAACTTTGAATGTAAATCAGTTATGTAAACCAGGATTGTGTTTTATGAGAATTAAAATTAGTTTATGCATTTATAAGAAAAGAAAAAAATAGTATGCATATCTAATCAAAATACATAATGTATAATTTTGCAATACTGTCAAAATTTTGAAAAGAATTTGAATTTTTATTCTAAATTGCACAATGTAAAACACAATTTCGTTCAAAAATTTCCCCCAGAAATTCCGATTGCAAAATCCATGAATGTCTTTAGTGTAAGTCAAGTTTCACATTATTCGTTTTGTTCATACAATACTGAACTTAAAATTACTTTACTTTGTTCAATGTAGTTTTTGCAGATAAAATTTTGTTCTATGAATTTGAAAGATAGAAAAATAAGAACATGATTACAAAGCAGACATCTAGACGACTGTCTATAACATCTAGCTTCCAGACACTAGATACTTCATCCGCAGAAACTATTCAATGGCCGCTGTATTTCAGTAAATAGGGAGAGCTTTGAGGATGAATAGACAAATAGAGTTTATTAAAATATTTCAATTTAAGATACAAGAGCAAAATATGTTTCAAAAAACTTTTAAAAAACGTTATTCTCGAAAGAATAGTATTTTTCTATGAAACGAATTTTTTTCGATATATTATTCTACACATTATACTTTTTTGCGGTAACTGACTAATGCCTTAAATAGTTTCAATAGCTGGGTGGTTCTGATAGTGAACTCATACAGCAGCATTCTTTATTTTTCTTTCTTTCTAATAGAGCTGTGGAATGGTAATCACCACTGCAGGTGTAATACCTGGAAATGGTATCATTTTAGGTGGGTATTAAATACCACAATGTAATTTTGGCGTCCAGTTTCCTTCCCAGATGGAGGCACCTAAGCTATAACGATGCAAAATTGTATCGGAATTTAATTTTGTCAAATGAACTCAAGACAAACAGGCACTCTAGGGATCTTTAAATTACCTCATAATCATACTGCAGGGACCCTGCTGATTTTTGCATCACGAAAATCCACCGACTTGGGCCGCGATCGAAACCACAAACTTGAACATTTATGGCCAGTGCCAAAACCGACTAGTTTATTTCTAGTCCTCGCGCTCTATAGATCATTGTGTAGAGACAATGTTAAAGAATATCGTTGTGTCTACACAGTGAGAGACAATGGCAATCGGTCAAGACTGAAAATCATAACGTAACGTATATTTGAAGTTTAGAAAATAAGGTGCCAACTCTCAGCAATATCGTATAATTGCAGATCAAAATTACAAAATCTGCCACTCTTAGCTCACATATTGCCACAGTCTGTGAAATGAATAAAGCGATCAATCCTAAGAAATGTATATCACCAGGTAGTGTGTCGACAACGGACAATTAAAAAAAAACGTAACCTTGGTATACTTTTAATTAATAATGATTTGGTTAAAATGAAGTATAGGAAGCAGCGAGGAACTTTTTGGCAGCGTTTTAAATATATTGTCAGTTTTTGTAAGAATTATTTAAAACCATAACTTAAGGTTTAAATATCTAAAAAAAAGTATCATGAATTAAAAGTCAATATAAAAAGAAAAATTTAAAAATTTGGTGAGAACTCTACATTTTATTGTAACACAATATTGTATTGTTTACGGTTTATTGTAAACACGCTAATCTTTTTTTAAAGATAAGTTTTCCTGTCATTTCTTTTATGAAAATGACTCATTAATATTGAATAAGTGATTCATTTCCTAAGAACTCTAAATTATTTTCTAAACTTATAATTCTAAACTATGTTTATAATTATAAAATATTTGTTACTTTTGCTTCATCGTCCTACTTGAATTTACTGCAGCTCATCTGAAAGGCGTATTTTTTCCTCCTGTAAATATTAGTTCCTTAGATTCTTCATTTTATAGATAAGAAAATGGGTTGTA
The DNA here is from genome assembly GCA_019973975.1 of Trichonephila clavata. Classification (NCBI taxonomy): domain Eukaryota; kingdom Metazoa; phylum Arthropoda; class Arachnida; order Araneae; family Nephilidae; genus Trichonephila; species Trichonephila clavata. The sequence goes on from BMAO01010948.1 coordinate 147,158, forward strand.
AAACGCTTTAAAATTAATTTACATTTTTAACACAACAGAAGATAGATTATTTCATAATTGTAAAAACTAATCCTGAACCGAAGTATACATGTGCAAATGATTGAAATTATCAGGATTTTGTAAATCAGTTTATAAGTACGAAACTAAATCTAAAGATACTTTTTGAGATTTTAAGATCATCAGATTTACGATGTTATGAATGTAAAATACTTGTACTCTTCAACATTCAAAAGAAAATATATTTAAAAGCAGTTACAAAATCCAACACTTGAGGATGATATGAGTCATATTTGCAAATAAAAAAAAAGATTAAGTGCGCCATGAATAGTTACTGTCAAATCTGTAGTATTATAATCAATATAAAATGTATAGTTTGATTTGTAAAACTAATTTAATATTTTATATAGTAAAAATAAGTCAAGAGCATCAATTATCCACCTTAAACATAATTCTATGATAACAAGCAATTGAAGGTGTATTGTATTTTCTTAAACTTTTGAGTAAGAGAAAATTATTAAATTGCAAAGAACTGAAATCAAAAGCCGATGGAATTGTAGACAAGCCATGATTCAGCGAAAAATTATCTCCATATTGAACGAATGATTATTAATATAGCATCAAAAAATACACGAGGGTAATTCATGAAAAATGTCGCCCTTTAGAACCAATGTCATTTAACGAGTTCGATATCTGAATTAATACCATAATCTACAAACTTCAACACTGCGCTACGTGTACCAATCCCCCTGCGCGTCAAGTCACTATTGACAAAACTGCTGCCTCAATTAGTAGAGGTACAAATGTCTGAATAAGTTACATAATAATCAACTGATGTGATAAGAATATAAAAAATCCTCTCTTTCAGCCTTACACATAGTTTGAAATTGCAGTCGTCTCTTATTATTACTCAATTTGATCATCAATGCAATCATTTATTATTATACCCATCACATTAAGAAAATGTTTTTATTTATTGAATTTTGGTTCTCCTATATTGATTTTTTTTGTTAAGTTGTTCTTGTAAATGTCAACAACAAAAAAAAAACGAAAAAAAGAGAGAAAGAAAAAAAAACGTATTCTAAAAAATTATTTTTTAAAAAAATAAACACCATTATTTACAATAATATTTTAGTCTTCTTAATATGTTTTATTATTAAGGTTTTTCTTACTCTTATGATGAAAAAAATTAATATTCAAGCCCGTCCACATTGAATTCTGGGTCTATAATTTAGATTAGTTTTTATAATTCACAGCTACCGTGAAACAAATATTGTCGTGAATGATGATTTATGCATATCGGACTTAATATATTATTGGAATTTAAATAAACTACATCAATTTAATGTAAGGATAAATTATTGAAAAATATGCGATACTTATATTATGACAGGCAGTAAAAAAATATTCATAACAAACTATAGGAACTATTGTACTGATGATGACATATTTAAATGCAAAGCAGATAGTTTTTAAAACTGAAATACTAATTATAAAATTATTCTCTCTCTCTCATACGAGTAACCAGAGTATAGGCTTATAAATATTTACTGGACTAACTTATTATGCATGTGATTGTATGGAATGATACGAATAACCCGTCAAATACATTTTAAAATTTTCCCGGATGTCATCCTAATGAAAAATATTTTTATATGTGCTTCAATAGATGAAGCGAACACATATATTTAACTAAATTATTTCGAATAGCACAAGAAAAATTTCAAATAAATTGATACAGAAAGGTGGAAATGGAGTTCAGATAAGAAAATCAATTTTTCGTCGAAATTTGTAACTTACTTTGACAGATTTATTTGAGATTAATTAAAAGTTCTTTTCTTCACTAATTACAATTATTTTTGAATAGCAAAAATTATTTTTAAAGTGTTTTGACTGAATTTATTCTAAGGCCTAATGTGTGTTATTTCAAAAGGTTATTTCGAAATGGAAAACAACTAACATATTTCTCTTTCTGTAAATTATATAGATTAAACAATAAAATATTTACATTAATATATAAGCAAAGCTGCATTCAAATTTTAATTTATAAATAAACATTTATTTTGTTCGAAATATATTTAAATCACAACCAGATTCTAAAGATTTATAGTAACATTTCAAAATAATTGAAAATTTTTATCTGGATACAATGTATCTAAATTTGCGTTTATAAAAAAATTAACTTCATATGTACAAGATAACTGCTGCCAGCATAGTCTGGACTTTATTTTTGTGACCTCTTTCTTTCTCTATTGTAAAGTAAATTACATTTCTGTTTCAATTTAGTCCTGAAGCTAGAATAGAATATTAAGTTAAGGGCATGCAATAAAATCCATGTCGGAAAAGTAAATATCAGAATTTTATTTCATAATGATAAAAAAATACCGTTATTCCTCAGTAAATTTTGTAGCTCAAAGGCACATATCTAAATTGAGCTAAATAATAAAAGACATTTTGGTTACGAATAATAGTAAGAAAAAAAAGATGAATTTTCTCCTTCAACATTTATTTACTTAAATATATTTAGGAAAGTTTGTCTTACCAAATCAAATTCCATACAGAAATGCAATAATATTTGTAGATATTCGCAATAACATTTAAAAAAGGAAAGTAAAAATATAACAAGAGGGTTATTAAAGTCCACCTTATATCTCAGATGAAATAAGAATGAATTTTAAAAAAAATAATGAAATATATTAAATTAAAATTCATTACTTCTATTTTCTGTTTTAAAATTATTTTAGAAATTCCATAGATGAATTCGTCTTCTTTTTGCAATATGATTTTATTATTAATTTTTATTCCTTAAGTTTAATTTTATGAAATATTTAAAGGAATTTAATTGGCGTAATTATCTTTTTATTAGTTATCTTAGATTATTAGATGTACCATTACAATTACATGTAATTTAAAACGAGCTTTCTGTACTAATATGTAGCAGCACGTAATACTTGTGAATTTACAGAAATAGTTTGTTTATGTAGAATAAAATAAGAGGTAATATATATATATATATATATATAATTACTCTTGGAAGTCATAAATCGTGTTAATGTTTTAACTATTTAATAAGTAACGTCTGTTAACCAAAATTATTTTAAGGACTTATACCGGTAGATAAAATCTAAAACAATTAACTTTTTGTAGAAAATAACTGCCGTAAAAAGACACTTTATACGTAAGGTGTTACATTTTTCTCTCCAAACTATACTAATTATTAAAGACTATGAAGTACTTTGTTACAACGAAGAAGAGAAATGGCTATTGACCAAAAAAAACTTTAAACTAATAATTTTTAAAGTATTTTTTTTTAAATTTTCTTTAAGCTTTTATGGAAACATTATAGAAACTGCAATAAACCCAATTTTTCGTCCATTAAAGCATCAAATAAAGCTAAAAATGTATTGTTTTTCTTAGACTGCATGAAGTTAATTTCTTAATTAATGTGTCTTTAATAATTTAAAAATTTCCTACCAAACAATAAAGTATGCCTCGAAAATCTTCAGTATTTCTCTTAGTGACGCTGTAAGAGGTCACACTTGTTTTCAATTATGCTTCGAGGAAATATATTTCTTTGTTTGATTTAAGAATTTCGTCTTGTGAAGGAACCATGATAAGCAAATCAAGATTTCCATTTAGAGAGATCTGAAGCTAGAAAGTAGAAGATGAGATTAGAATCGTTATGAGATGAATTTCTGATTGTACTATTTAATGGGAAATTTGAGATTATATGCTGCTTTGATTAGAATGAGTGAGCTAGATTAAAACTCTTGAAACTACATAAAGTGATTTAAGTGCAGTGGTGTCTACACTCATTCAAGAGTTTGAACTAGCGAGGCTGTGTCTCACAACAATCTTTTAAGACTTGAGTAAACCTTTATTATCTCATGTTTCTTTTAAATTTTTAGTTAGGATTCGGAACTTATTTAACTTTTATTGATGCATAACTATCTTTAGCATTGATATATTTCGCGATTAGATTAAATAAAAGTTGTTGAGTTTTACTAAATATCTTCTGATTCCTTCCCACTCAACTTATAATACGCATTTTGCTTCATGTCAATGCAATTGAAAAGGAGTCTGGGAATTTAAATTTTAACTTACAGAATAATTTAATGTTATTTATTTCTTTCGTTCTTACAAAACTGGGTTTTTTGTTAGTAAATTATTATTATTATATTAACATAATTTCATTACATCTTACTTGCGATAAAAAATTATTAAACATTAACGACTTTTTATAAAGTAACACGAGGGTTGTTGGCAATGGATCTCGTTATATTGAACATTGAGCAAATGACGAGGATGGCACCTAAGCTGGAACTCCCCCTCTAAACTACAACACCACACCAAAGGGAGAATATGGACCCTCAACTTATTTATCGTTCATCGGCCTGCTCTACTCGGAAGGGTTTCTGTGGCACCAGGACTCGAAGGACTGAATACCCATTTTGGTCAAGTGACCAGGAATGCATTGAGCTAGCAACCCATCTCCAAACTTGTAGGAGGATGAGGAAAATGTAAACATTTAAGAGTAGTTCAGGTATCAGCTTTAAATTACTAATTATAAGTTCAAAATCCTTGTGCGTTCTCCTCGCAGTAGCACCAAAATTAGATTAATCAGCAGAATTCAAAATATAACAGAATTAGATGGAAGGCCAACTCCTTTGAATGAGAAATGTGAAACGTAAAGGATTTTCTGGCGAATTTCGAAAAGATGATATGTTTATAATAAAAAGAAGAAAGAAAAAGAAAAAGAAAATGGCAGTTATAGAGTGACTGCCGATAGAAGTGAAAATTTAGAACTTCTAGTACTAAAATTTAAAATTTCATAATGTTTGAATTAAAATTATCAACATCAATCTGGTTTTCACATCTATTGACACTCCGAGCAACAACTAAATGTATTTTTATGTTTTTTTTATTATTCAAATATATTACGGGCTGTACAGGATCATGACAAAATATAAATACAATTCAATTGAAATAACAATTAATATACAATCATATTATTTATGGATAGTATTTGTATTTACTTAGATTTCAATGTACTTGATTTTTAACATTATTTTAATTGTTTGCATCATTGTCATCATTAATTTCAACAATACTTAGACTTTTTGTACTTTCAATTATTTCATTTTGTTCTAAAAAAAGATACAATAGGCTTATGGTAACTAAAGTAAGAAAGAAAAATGTTTGATTCAAATTTATCTAAGTATCGCTTAAAAACTACATCAATCGTCGTTTTATATTTTGTAGTACTGAGTTTTCAATCATTGGACATATTTACATTTAATTGTTTCGTTTAGAAAATCAATTAGTGGTTGATTTTTATTATCTGCAAAGTTAATATTGAAGTCTCCACTTTTAAAATCATCGGCACATTATCATATTTTTCGCCGAATCTTTTTTTGGGTATTTCAGAACCTTCTTTTGTATAAATCATCTAAATTAATATAGATACATCAAAAATTAATTTATCATTCTCGTAGATTTTCCAGGTGGAATATAAACGGCAACCATTAATATGTATTACCAATTCTCGGAATCGCAACGAGCAATGCACAGTATGTACACATCGAACTTTTCCCTAAATCCATTCAATTTCTCAAAAAAATATACACAGCACTATAAGTCAGCTGTATAGCTACAGATATACTGCTATAAGCATGTCGGTGAGGCGAACGCACGAGATTTCATCCATCCAAAAAGTGTCTAAGGCGAACAGCACACTGCGTGTGCGCCAGCCAGAGCATGTCGGTGACGCAAACCCATAAGATTTTTCCCTACCCAAAAGTGCCCAACGCCGCTAAAGAAGTTTTCACTTCAAAAATAGATAGTGAATCCATTACAACAAAGATGATGTAATCGCACAGAATGGAAGTAATTTTAAACAAAAAAATTATCGTGTTATGGTTAGAAAAATAAAAAGTGCTGTACCATTTAAAAATTGTCACTGAACAGATCATTTTTTGAAATAACCCATAAATTATTATATATTTTTCTTCTTATGGAGATTCAAAGTTAGATAACATCATTTTCACAAATCGATTCAAACTACGTTAATTTTAACTATTCAAGCAAAAAATTTTCCTCCATCTGTGATTGGGACTATTGACACAACGCTATTCAAGATCACGTTAGTGTGAAAAAATCATTGTTGAATTTGTGGTCACGGTATGTAACGATGTGAAGAAGGGTGTCAACAGAGGTGTTTTTAAAAAGAAAATATTCCGCAATAAATAATAACAACAAATTATCTGCGATTGTTATGAATGTAAAAGAACAAGTGTTGCTTCATTTTGGAATTCCAACAAAATGGGCTATCACTTGTGAAACTTTCTTTTGTTGTGTGTAATGTTTTTTAGGAGAGTCAAAGTTAGGACTCATTAATTTCTCAAACCCCGTCTAAAACAAAATACGTCAATTTAAAATAACTGCCCTGACTTTTGATACTGTTGTTTCTAGCACGGCTATATAGGATAATATGAGTACAAAAATCAGTGTGAAATTGTAGGTAATGGTACCGAATAATATCATAAAGTATGTGAATTTTCTATATTTTCAAAAGTATGGTAGTCATCACTTAACAAACTGATATGTATGTTTTTATAAGAATGTTCCCTGGACTAATATGGACTATACCCCCTTTCGTTTTACACAATGCCCTCTTATCGTTGATATTCGAAGAAGTGTGTGTGTTAACTATTTACACATGCCCATATAATGAATTATGAATGAATATTAGAAAAAAGGACACTAAAAACAGAATTTTTTTAAAAGGCTTCATCCCCCTCAGAATAAATTTGATGTACTTATGCATACTCTCGAAATTCAGGGTGTGTTTTGTTTGTATTAATTCTTACCAAAGAAGTGTTTGAAAAGGGAAAAAAGAAATTCATTGCTTCAGCGGTGCTGAAAATTAGTTTTCTTTCATTTCTCTACATTGGTGGGGAAGTTTTTAGAAATTTCATGAATATAAATTTTCTTCCCTTCCTTTTCAAGTGATTCTTTAATTCATCTCGAGATAAGAAAACATGATCTCATGCACTGCTTATCTTTTGTATTTTTTGTCCTGATTTTTCCCAAACTTTCGAAGCATAAATTAAGATGATTTAGTAACAATGTAAAAATATAATTCATAAAAAAAGACAACAAAAAAATCTCCCTGGTAGCTGAGAAAAAATATGGAAAACTCTGTATTGAAATACAACATCTTATTTTTTTTTTTTTTTGCAAAAGTGAGAAAATAAAACAATTACAGTTATCCCTATGTATAAGTTTGCCTTTATAATTAAATATTTACAAATAACATTGAAATCCAGTTAAATTTTCTTTCTGAATAAGGACAAATTATTTAGGTGTTCAGTAAAAATATATAGTTTTAAAGAATGAAAATTAATTAAATTTGAATTTATTCATACAACTTCAATAGTTCTCAATAAAATCATAAAGCATAAAATTATTAAAGGGTATAATAATATACTGTAAGTAATTTCTGAACAAGGTACGTTCTGTTTTTCCATTTGGATAAAAACCAACACAAGTTCACACGAGAAAAAATCAATGCGAATTTCAGTTCAGCTATTTATTTGAATTTATTTAATTTAAAAGAGAAATACAATTTTGCTTCATTAAAAATACTTTCTAATATTAATGACTTATTTCTCAGAATATCATCTGCTCAGCACGTGTCATATATAATTAAATCATAAACATTTAATAGTTTTCGTTTGGATTCATTGGACCTCGAGCATTAATTAATTCCTTTGCATATGGTCGTCATACAATACTAATGAAAACAAAAGGAATTTTCCTTGTGTTTGTATAATATGGTGTATTATTTTATGTGAAACTATTTAACAGGATGTCGTAGCAATATAATCTTATCTTTTGTTGTAGTGTTGTAAATAATGATCTCAAGAGGTACATAATATTTAATTGCAATTTTCCTATTTCTATCAACAACAGCACATGAATAATATTTACACGTTCTTACTTTGCTTATTGCAAGTTAACTGAAAATTAATTTTTAGGCGGAATGTTTCGCCGCAGACATTCTGCACATTTCGCTGCAGAAAACATCTTTCGCCAGCAAAAGATAATTTCTAGGCGTGTAAAGGTTTCCTTCTTAAATATATCCGCCAATTCATTTAATACATTGTTTTATCAAATACAAAAAATTCCAGTTAATTAAAACTTTAAAGACATGTTTAAAAAAACAGTGTTTTTACAGAATTTGTAATTTATATTTTAAAAATCAAATATGAAAATTCATTTGAAGTTTTTCAAACGAAATAGAAGAAACAATAAATTCATAATAAAAAAGAACGATTTTTCTTCTGCATATACTTGAAAAAATCTGCACAAAAAATTTCCGCATTCTGGATATTCTACAAGAAAGAGAGAGAAAAAACAATGAAATCTTTAATAGCAGGTCGGTTATAGCGTAATAAGGAGTTGATGATGGTAGCTTGAAAAACGCTGATGAATCTTTTAATCCACAGATGTAACAATACAAATCAATGTGGACTTCAGAATACAATACTGTCTGCAACCAAATGATGTTTTTGACATGACCCAAACATTGTTAGATAAAATATTGTATTTAGAATATTTTTTATTCGATTCTTATTCTTTTTTTTTCTAGAGTCAGGGGAGAGATAAATATGTTTTATAACTGAATTACTACATTCATATTCCTCATGAAAATCTAAAATGTTCTGCCAGAGGCTTATAAATGTTTTTTAACATATGATAAAACTACTGAAAAGCACAAAAACTATAAAGCATTCGATTGAAATTTATAAATAAGTTTCGTATTGTTTTAAAGTATTAAAACATTCAATAGCGAATGATTGCACTTCTTGTATGCGTTTTTTTTCGTACATAAGAAAAGTTAGAAATAAAAAAAAATAAACTGTTTTTAAGTTTTCTGTAGAATTTGATGAAGTATAATACTTTTTATCCTTGAGATCGGATGCTTCATAACACGGCACTCTGAAGTTAAAAAATGACTATTGGCAATGAACCTCACTATTTTGATCTACGATCATATGACGAGGGCGATGCTTGAGCTTTCATCTCCCTCCCCTAGGTTCCACACCATGCAAGTGGGAGGACTTAAAATATGGCAGATTTAACATGGATTAACTCATCTATTCAACAGGTTTTCAGTGGCACCAGAACTCGAGCCCGCGTCTGGACAACACCAGCTATAAATTCGTGGTGATGATCACTCAGTTATCGAGGTCGTTTTGTCAATATTAGTATAATGCAGCGTTTCTCAAACTGTAGGGCGTGCTCCCTTTGGGGGGCGTGACAAATCTACGAGGGGGTTGCGAGCATATTGAAAAATCGAAAACAAAAGATTATTTTTAAAAAATTATTAATTTACTGAAAGTAAATAAGCAAAATACATTCTGACATACTAAAAAATAAAATGCACAGTTACATTATTTATAAATGTATCAGTGCTACATAGTGTATTTTATAATTAATTTAACAATACTAAGTTAAGAACAAGTTTAATAATTACCAGTGACTCTCATGGGATTGTCATGTATAAAATTATATATAAAAAATTAACAATTTTCTTTATAATTTGTATGGTTTATAATTAATCCCTTAATTATTGTTTTCCACGTTGGCGCACGTGTGTGATGTAGTGTGGGGGACAGAAGGAATAAAGAGCAAATAATCTGAAATAAGTAAATCCTTTACAAACACTGTCAAGGTCCTTTTACAGCATTCCAAAGTCTTCGGAATAATTTTATGGATAGCGGTGAACATAAAAGATCGTACTTCGGAAAGATGTATATATATGTATATCCGGGGAAATTAACGCTATTGCTAAGCGAGACATTTATATAAGCCGGTGGTACTTAAGAGGTTAAAATAGTACCGTAGTTTTAGCGTCGAAGTATAGTATTATTGAATTTAATACATTGCTATTTTATGTGAGAGGGGCGTGATGAAAATTATGATCGAATATTGGGTCGCGAATATTGAAACTTTGAGAAGTACTGGTATAATGTTATAATAATGATCGGTGTTTTCCTGTACACCTATAACTATGGTTGGTTTATTTACATATTCATTCGTAATTATCTATTTAAAAAAGACTCTCGTATTATCTGTATTATCACAACTGATATGAATGAAGTTAATTCTTTACCATTCCATTTCATTCAATGCATGTATCAAATTAGAATATTTCATTGGATCATCATTTTCCAACAATGTTTTCAACTGAGAATCCCCTTATGCTCTGTTTTCAAAGCATTACTAAACTCTTTACGTAAATCATAGACATTGCTCTTAAAGCTCTGATGGTAATGCTAACATTATATTAAATATTTCAACTGCAAACATTTTTTTTTCTTTTAATTTGTTTTTTCTTTAATTTTTTTTTTTTTTTACTTATCATAGTTTCTTAAATATAAATGCATATTTATATCACTCTTTCAAATTGAAAATTGTCTTCTGTTCATAAAAAATAAAACACGTGCAGTGTTTAACAATCAAGTGTTATGTTCTTAGTCAATATTATCATGTTGTAGCCAGTTTGAAATTCAAAAAATACGTCATCTACTCATTTGAACCCATAAAGTATTCTCATCAGGACCAGCGAGAGAGAAATCACGGTTTAACCTAGTTTTAAACTTATCTAATTTAACTTCAAACAGTTAGGCCTAATTTCTCTAATTTTTAACCGCAATGGAAGAGTTTTCTCCAATTGGAAGAGGAGGAGAGATCGTATTGTTGAGGGTGAACAGTGAATAAAATTCAGTGCGTCCTTTAAACTCTTTATTTCTTTAATTCGTAATATCAAAGTTATACAATCTAAGTGATAGTATGAAGAGAAAGAAACTTAAGTTAGATATTTCAATTGGGAAACATTTAACATACCAATAAGTAGGCTTTGTATATCTATAGCTAATCCATCTCTAACGAACTTCCATCTCTAACGAACTTCCATCTTATTTCCTGTTTCGTTGCTTAGATCATTTAGCATTCAGAGCATTAACTCTAAGATTTCTCATATATTCATTAGAGCGCAACGTATTCAAGGACATAATAAGAATATTAATATCTATACGAAGAGAGTATAGCAAAAGTAATAGTCACTTACTTCTCGTGAATTTATCGGGAAAATACTATATACGTTAAATCTATGAGTACAAAAAATCATGGCAAAAAACCTCTATTTTAAACCAATTATATATTGAATAACATACCCACAGCATTTTAATTAAGATGAGAAATTACTTTTATCACAATTAGAATTAATCAGCGATGATTTTTATTCATTTTTCCTGAAATGCAGAAACTGTTCAAAAATCATTTTATTCTTTGATTGCTTTTTAATGAAAATTTTCATATTTATCAAACCACCAATGCACGTAATACCTTTCATTACTTACGATTCATCATGAAAAGTATAGAAATGTCCAATGTAATCAATCAGTTATTGGAATGCATTTTAAAATCTTCTTAAAAGTTTAGTTATAAATAAGTTTTCGTAGAAAAAGAATTCCTAACTGTTAGAAAAGTAAATTCAATTAGTTTTGATGAATAGCAAAATCAGCCAGTTCATGCAAAGGTTTTGGAATGGTCGCCTAAAGTTAGAAAGTCCAAAAGAGTATATTGATTGATTTAACTTAGCTCGTACTAGAGTAGTATGGTGCAGCTTTTATATATATTTCTAAATAAACATTAACAGTTAAATTCAGATTAATTGTTAAAACGAGTTTTTAATTATTGGTAACTAACTGTGGATTATATTGATTGTTCTTTAAATCATTATGAATAACCATACATGATAAAAAATTAAGAATTCAACCTTCATCATGATTTATTTATTTTAAGCAAAACAGCTCAGTTTTATCACACTTTGTGAAATGTAAAAAATATTCTTAACTATTGAAAACTATTCTCAAATGGCTTTACGATCATTTCAAATGTTTTTCAGAGCAATGAGTTAAAGTTTTATTTATTTATTTATTTCTGTCTTTTTTTACAGCCAATAACTGTAAGGAAGTTCTCACGTTTAAATTTGTTTCAACAAAAATTTCTTAAAAACATGTTTGGTCAAATTTTTTTTAAAAAAAATTTATATATATATATATATAAAGCTGGATCATAATTACAAATCTCTAAAACATTAAATAAATAAATAATTACTGGATTTCCTCGAAATTCATTCTAAAAAATGCATCATTTTTCACTTCTTTATAGTAAAACAAGCAGCTATTTTGCTTCAAATGCAATTTAAACTTTGGTATTGAGCTAAATGTGAAAATGATTCCGGAACACAAAATATGGTACTGCTCTGCAGTTTTAAAAATTGTTTTTTACTTTCAGTCTCACTTTATCGAAAGTGTAATTTTCAAATACAAACATATATACATACTTTTAACTTCCGCTACTCAGAAGGCCCTGGAAGCCGCTCCGCTTGTCCAAAGAAAGAAGTATTTGGGCAAAAGACATTTCACAGATGATGCGCTTAAGTTTTCTAAAATTAAAAAGAAAAACTTTAAAAATAGCCACTAGATGGCGCTGCGAGTTACCGTGTGAAAAAACGACAAACTGAGATCAAGAAACAGTTAAGGTTTTAATGAGTGGTCTTCACTAAAAATATGCAATAAGGCCAATATAAAATTACAATGTTGCGCTTGCAAAATATTGAAAACATAATTCACTTTTCTTAATGACATTCTGTTCTTAGCATGCAAAAATCAGTGCTTTAAAACATGTTCAATATGTGAACCATCATGTTCGACAACGCACTTCATTCTGAAAATGAAGCTATCTATCTCCGAAGGATCGACAAGAATGTTGTTAAAATGGCGGTAAATACCGTTCTTCAAATCCAACGCAGTTGTCAAACCCTCCAGGTAAAGGTTATATTTCAAAAAGTCCCACAACCAAAAGTCGCAAGACGTGATATCGGGTGATCGTGGCAAGCTGTTAGGGAAGATCGGCTAATCACACGTGCGTCTCTAAATGTCTGCCTGAACAATTATTGGACTGAGTTTTCGACGTAAGGTATGGCTCCGTTGTGCATCAATAAGGCTTCTTGTAGGCAGCCTCGTTGCTGGAGAGTAGGAATTAAGTAGGTCTATAACATCTCGCGATACCGTTCCCCATTAACAGAACAGGTGATAAGTCTTTGAGGGGTCACTCGTTCAAAATAATAGGGTTCGAGAACGAATGAAGCAGTGAACCTGCACCGTTGTATGAATTCCGTATGATGCAAAGCATTGGAATGTACCACGTAGGGGTTTTCTGTCACCCAGTTGCGACAATTCTGGCTATGCACTTGTCATTTAAGATGAAAGTGAGCCTCATCGGTCCATAGTATGTTTCATGGCCATGAATCAACCGCCATTCTTGCGAGAAATTCTAGCGCGAAGGTTTTGTGAATGTCTGGGCCGTGCGGTTTCAATTACCGAACCCTTTGAATCTTATACGGGTAGAAATTCAAAACTTTACGCTTGATATGTCAGACAGTGGAGTAGGACATATCAAGAGCACGTGGAGTTGTCGGTACACTGACAATTCCGTGAAACAATTCACTGCTTGCTTCCACGATCACTGTAGCAATGTCCTATACGACGGTGGTGTTGACTCTCTTATCGTTCTCTTCCAGGAAGGGCGTCTAGCTCTCCTGTTTTCTTGAATTTTACCATCGAGTCTTTAAAAGCAAGCTCGGACATCGGGGTACGTCGTTGTTTCTTCAGACGGCGGAATTCTCTGACAGCTGCTGCTCCATTCTCACTGCTATGGTGGTATAGCTTCACAAGAAGTGCTCTCCCGGGCATGTCAGCATTACTTATTTGATTATGGCAAGAACACCATTTTCCTATTATTGTATGTGATACTTGTATATTTTGCTAGAATTTGCTGACCCACAGCGCCATCTATTGAAAACTTTTATACTATTTTTTTTATTTCAGAAAACTTGAGCGCATCATCTGAATACCTGTTGCCTAAATATTTTTTTTTCCTTCGGACTAGTAGAACGACCTCCAGGGCCCTCTGAATAGTGGAAGTTTAATTTCGCCAACATGTATATTCAGATGCAATTACTTGTAATTTAGCCTTTAAGCTTTCTGCGCATATTAGCATGCGCATATAAATAATTTAATGAACATTTGGTAAAACATTTATTTAAAACTATGGCATAGAATGCACCTCAGGTTTTTTTTTTCCTTTTTGAAACTTTTTTTAAGTATTATTTTATACATATGTATTTTTTTCAGAAAAAAATTAATCAAAATTCTAATTTTTTTCTTTATTGTATTATTTATAGTAATACAATAAATTAATATAAAAAAGTTTTGTGAATACGATCAGCCACACACACAATTTATTAAGAAATGTTCATTTAACTATAATACTTAATTTTACGATATTACGAAAACAACTATGCGTAAAGTGTTTTTTTTTATGTAAAGGGTTCATTTTTTAATATTGTTACATTTTCCTAAAATGCGAAATTCATTGCATCTTTATGTTTTAGGAGTGTATTAACAATTTTACTTATAAAACTAAAAACGCAAGAAAAAGTCATGGAATAGGTTTCTTGTCAATTTACATCAATTTCTTAGCTGAAAATAATGAGCATTAATTATAAATGAGCTTAATAACTGTTTACAAGCATTAATGTGACAGTACGATTTCATTTAGAGGGCTGTACCAGTACCACACTATTAAATAGCAAAAAAAGGAATAAAAGAAAATTCATTGATGTGTGTGCGCCGTAGTTGCGAGCTATGGTACAAAGAAGCAGAGAGAAGAACAGAAACAGCAACACATAAATGGGACAGAAAACATTTTATTGAATGGGAATTGAAATATTTTAGTTTATTAAATTCTAGCAATGTGTGTTTGAAATTAAGGCCACAAGTTGTCTGACAGGCCTGACAGCGGCGCTCCTTACGTTCTGGAAGATACCTGGCATGTCACGTTAACTACAGGCGGCGACTACAGACATTCGACCAATTGAAGAACGTACACCAAAAACAGCCAGTTAACTCGTTAAAGAATCAGTCTCCGATAACCCTATGTTCACACTTGCAACGGTCGCGTGATGCGGAACACAACAGTTTCAGTAACCCTCCTGGTACAATCGCCGAGCGGTGCGCCAGTTACAATCCGCCTCTCAATACACTATATGTATGTACGGAGTTTTTCTTTTTAGTACAAGGTCATCCTAGTACCTTGGTAAACAGATCGTTAATGATGACTTCCAGCCGGATTGGTCTTCACAAAACCTTTCGCTCTGCGTCATCAACGGCAAAACTGCTTTGAGGAATCTTTCAGTAGGACAGGAATTCCAAGTAGCATCGGTGTCAGACATTCCTGATGACTTCTGATCGTAATTTCAAACTCTTGTTAGAGTACAACCTTTTAATATTGCTTTGTGTCCCATTAATGTATTTCTAATTCTGTTCTTTTTCTCTTCTTTTCACTATAGCTCGCAACTACACCATTTGTACCCTTTCATTTCTACGTGATTCTGAATCGTCTTTGTAACCGTATATTTATTCTTATTTTTCTTTATATTATATAACTATTATTATGTATAATAATTTAATTCACACAGGCTGCTGCAGTTAGTTAACGAATTGCAGCTAATTAAGAGAATATGGTTACGAATATCTGATTAATTCTATTCAATGTAACAAGAAAGCCATAAAATTTCATTTGTCCACTTATCTTCAATTAGAACATTACTTGTTACATGAATTTTACCAAAAATGTAGATTCAATTTATATTTGCAGTATTTCATTATAAATATTAAAATCACCTTTAATTCACATCAACAAACAACCCTACAAAATTTATTTTAAGAAGATGTTGCAATTAAAATTTCCCCAGAATATGTTTTACTAAATTAATATTTACTTTGAATTCAAAAAAGATTCCACATTCACTGAACGTATAATGCAATAATATCAATGAATAATAATGAATATAATTTTAACCTAAATTCAAGCGTAGATTCTAAAGAAATATCTATTTCCT
This sequence comes from Trichonephila clavata, assembly GCA_019973975.1. NCBI lineage: Eukaryota > Metazoa > Arthropoda > Arachnida > Araneae > Nephilidae > Trichonephila > Trichonephila clavata. The sequence continues at coordinate 163,194 of BMAO01010948.1, forward strand.
TTTTAAAAAAGTTATCCAATGAAAGAAAACAATTATTCAATGTCTGTGAGTAAAATTTATTCACTTGAACATTCGAATATTTGTAATGGATTTCTTTCCTGAATTTATATTCGATTTTCCTTAAAATCTGTGAAATAGTTCGAATACTCAGACATGTATTTCGCCCATTTAATATTTCCAACAAACCATTATTTTTCAAGAGTGTATGTCCGTAGGAAAAATAAAATTATTTGTTTTGCAGAGTTTTTCAAAAGCTTCACATTTATGGCTTGGAATATTCTACAAAACGTTATTCAATCGTACTAGATTTAAAATAATGCAATAATTTTGCATTCACAATATTGTGTTATAATTTCAATAAAATAATTGCATGTGTTATTTCTAAGCTATAATTGAGTATTGTATTCTGTGATACTATTAATAAATATCCTTAAACATAACGCATATTTTACAGTTAAAGAATGTTTTAATACCTTTTCGAAAGAAAAAAAAATCTTTCTAAAACTGGATTTGTAATTACCAAACAGAATGGACTAAGATTGCAAATGTATTAGTGGAAAGTGCTCCATTTCATACACAAAACTCCACAAATGTCCATTGTATTAGAAATTTTCATGTATTACATATGGCGATTTTTGATAGGCAAAAATACTGCTAAATTAGTCAATTTCTTCACATTACAGATGAAGATAATGCATGTTTACGAATCATTTTTAAAGATAGCCTAAAATCTAAATTGGGATAAATTTTCTTAGTGAAGCAATTATTTGACACAAGATAACGTATCACTTTAAAGAACATTAATGACTCAATTTGGGTGTAAATTTGCTTATTGAATAGTGAATAAATGTTAACTTAAAATGGTATAAGGCAAATTTAACAACTTTAAGGCTAATAAAATTCTCATATGCTTCTTTACACTTTAGATTTAATTAAACCCGCACGTAACTTAGGGTATTTAATAACTAGTGTTAAGTATTTTCCTGTAGAGTAACTTCTTAATTACTTAAAAGTAATAAGTATTCACGCTACGTGAAAATCAATTCATGCATTAAAACCACTTGCACACAATATATGAATATTAGAATTATTGAAAAGTAAAGGAGCATCATCAGAAAGGTCAAAATATTTCTTAAAACATTAATAATGATTACTTGTAAATATTTATTCATTGATCTCCAAAAGTTAAAGTACAAAAAGAGTTATAAAGTTCACTCTAAAAAAAACGAAAATAAAAGTTTAAAATATGGTTACTTGTATAATGGCTTAAAAAATTTCAATAAAATCTTATAAAATAATTATATCGATAATCATTTTTAAGGAAGTGGGCCCATTTATAGTAATATAATGAAGTTCAAAAGTCCTACCTTTGTAACGTGAAGGGAAATAATATGCTAAATTCTCAATTTTTTTATTCAAGTCTTTGACCTAATCTATTAAAATAGTAGGTAAATGAATTGATTGAAATTTGTTTAATTAAAAGTTGATGTGCTTGACATCTTAATATTTCTTGTAGTATGAATCAGACTACGAAATTATTTATAATAAAAACTTTCAGAGTCATGAGAATATGCTCCAAGATGTCGATATTTTACAATAAATATATTACAGCTGTACAAGATCATTTTCTAGATACTTCAGTTTAAGAGTACAGAAAAAATATGCCTCATCGCATTTCGAGTCAATGTGATGCACTGGTAAAGATAATAGTTGCTACTACAGTAAATAGACGTCCTGCCCTTTAAAATCTCTGTCAAGACGATCTCTTACATGTGCCTGTCTGTCTTAATCAAAAACACAGAAATGCCCATTAATTTTGGATAAGCGAGCATTTTATCTGGACCAGACAGTAATGGTTCACTTGACTTTTCAAAATGAACCTTTTAATTTAAAAAGTGATTGTAGTCATTTTCTGATCTGAACGGAGCAAAACACCATTTATTACGAATATAATAATATTCATAAACAAAGTTATAGAGTGTAATAATATTCACTTTAGTGGAAGATGATGCTCAACTTTCCCAGATTAAGAGTTTTAATGAAAGCTGTGAGATTCAAAATTTAGTGCGAATGAAATGAAAACCTCAATCTCTGGACCTCAGTCCTACTGATCATCATGGAATACTTCAGTACATATGTGCGGGCTGTCTTAAGTTCTTCTCCAATGCCGCTATATGAGCTGAAGCAAGTGTTGCTCCTTGTATGAGCGTTATACCTAATTCTAGTATGTAGCAACTTAAATGATTATATGAAAAACATAGCTTACTGTTGCATTAGAAAAATTAGGGATGAAAATATCCCTTATCCCATGCTAATTTAATTTGTCTTCCAAGAAAAAATAGTACTTTTTATTTATTTTTTATTCAACTTCCAACTTTATAAAATGTTTACAAATCATGCTAGCTATAAGTTCATTGAATGTTTTTACAAAAACAAAATCCCATTATTAAGTTATCGCTTTACATTTACAAAAAACTTTGACTTAATTATTTGAACAATGTTTAATGTTTATTTTTTTTCAAATTGTTAACAATTTATTTCCTTTTTCAACAATAATTAATTTTTTGGTTTTACATTTTTAAGTAATAGTATTTTCCCATACATTGCATTTTAATTGGACTTTAGAGTAATTACAAATACATTGACACTTCTGTCTCTTGGTCTACCATTAACTCGCTCTATATACTTTATATATCCAATTATATAATGATATAAATGTACCATGTATTAATATATACATATCCAATTACAAGGAACTACAAATTTGGAACCGAACCACGAACGTAGACCCAAGCATGAATTAAGCAAAGATCATTTTCATCTACAATTAACAGCGGTGAAATTCACAATAGCTAACTTATTTTACCTCATTGAAAATATCAATGCAAATCTAACTTACTCTAAGCAGTTAATTTCTATCCAGACGTAAGGATTGGACCAGTCTGTCCTCGACATCCTTGGAAACTATCAGTCTGCTGAATAGGGCTACGCAGTTCCTCCGGTAATGAGAATGATCATTTGTAACGAGCTCCAATTGAACCTGAAGGGGTCTGGGACCCTCTACATAAAGTGTTCTAATGGCTCGTACAGAGTATTAACCCATTTTCTGCTCTTAACAATATTTACGTTATTAGTCTAGTTGTTTGAACTTATGGACATATTTTAACCATTATTATCAATCAGAATAAAGTAAACCTATAATCACATTTGTATTATGTAAGAAAGACATTTTACATAATGCAAACACATCAGATATAATAAATAAATTATATTATTCTTGTGGTTAGCATTGATGAACGTATTTCAACGACCCAGTAACTTTTAAAGTTATTGTATTCTTTATTATTTTAATATACATTTTGATCAACTTCATGTGAGGCCAAATTTTTAAGAAAAGCAAAATAAATTTATAAGATTTCTGTAAACAATGTCAATGAAAAATATTTTATCGGATCACTTCTTTAAAAAAAAACCCTATTTCATAACATATTTTAAATAAATAGTTTACCAGATATACAGTTAAATGTTAACGTATTTCAACATCAAAATTTATATCTTCTCTCAACACTTTCTGCTAATAAATTTTATATGTATGAGCTAACTCTTGTTGAGAATCTTGAACTAAGGATAAACTTTGAAAAGGTATATCAAATCAAAATAACAACATTGGTATTTCATGCTCATGTTATCTTTCAAATTGTTTTTACCTTTTAAAAATGTAAACATTTCTTATATATAAATCTCAGTTCAAAGATATTCAAGCAATACATGGAATTGAAGGAAATAATGGGATTATAACATACATATATCCAAATGGAAATGTTTATCTTGGCAATGCATTGCCAAGTGTATCATTTGTGTACAAATGATGTGTGTGAAAAACATTTGGCACGATTTTGCCGCTTGACAGGAATTAACTAATTTTGAATGCATAACGCGAGTTCTAGTTAAACACAAGGGCATTCCATTTTAGAAATAAATTGTTAGGGAATTCAACATTTCTCTATCCCTAGAGTCAAGATTGTGCCAAAGTACATGATTTTGTATTACTTTTTACCAACAACAAAACAGTCGCCGACTGTACTTACTTATTTACCTATACTAGCACCCTTTATATCTAGTAGTAAATGTAAAAAAAGTTTATACTGCATAAATAACATAATCCATCGAATAAGAGACGTATGACGAATGTGTGCGTGATGATAGATTAGTGTAATATGGTTTTCCCGCTGTATAGCAACAGAAGACCTACTCGAGTTAGCTTAAAACAAACCATCAGCTACAGCACATTTACTAGGCTAATATGTCAAATATATCCTTAATAGTTAAAAAATCATTGCTTATTCTGATGAATCACTGTACCAGAGGATAAGAATTGATGATGGGGGTTGAGTATGTCGCAAACCCCATGACACAATGGAATACACAGTTAATATTAATACTCTGTGCAAGATGATGAGGACTCCAGATTGGTATGGCCTGGGTCTTCTGATCAAGGTAAGTCAATTATTGACTTTAAATGCTTATGTTCACTTTCCTACACGTCATTTGTGACAATTATCATATACCCAAACAACAATGGAATTTTCGGGAGGAAAATGGGTTTATGTAACTAGTCCTTAAATAATTTGCGATCTGTATGAAGATCATTAGTAACCGTTCTAATTAATGGCTGCACCTATTAGAAAATCCTTAAAAATTTCAAATTTCCTCCTCCTTAAAAATTTCAAATGTTGAATTTTCAGATAACTTTTAAATATTTTGAAATTTATGCAGACATCTAGTTCATAAGTTGAAAAATCTATTCTTATCAAATATGTATTTATATTCTTTCAGTAATACAACGAGAAATTGTAAAATATTTTTTTTTAAATATCATTTCAAAATCTAAAAAAGAAACAAACAAAAGAAACATTACCATGCATGTTTCTGCACTTTGTTTGATGTTTTAGTTTTCGACGTATTTGAATATCTTAAATAATTTAATAATTAATTATTGAAAGTAAATCAAAAATACATCTCGTTCTTGTTTTTGTTTGATATGTATATAGAAATTAATTATATTATTGCAGCATTATTTAATAGTACTATTTTATGAATTTTTTTCTCCTCGGGAGTTGTACCTGTTTTTTTAAAAAAATTTTAAAGAAAATTTGCACTTAAACTATTTGAATTCAAAAGAGAATAGAAATTCTCAGCCGATATTCTCAAAACTTACATAAACAACTTTTATTCATCTTTGTGACAAATGCAAAAAGCGGTATGGGAAGAAATCAATATTACACTGATGTGTTTCTCTTCCCTATTCCACATAAACTCCCTGAATTTTTAAAAGAAACTCTCTTATCACTCGTCACCATTCGCAACACTAAATTTGTTTTCTTCCTCAGATGTTTCATTTTTAAGTAGAAAGGTACTTATAAAATTTGAATAGTCGTTCGTAAATAAATATCCCTTATCCTGTAGGAAAACTCAGATTTTTTTATGACAAATTATAACAAAAAAAAAAACTTTTGTGTAAATCTAGACTCTTTTCTAGTTACAATATTTTTCGTTAAAATACAATATCTGTTATTTCCAACAATTTTATTTGCCTTAAAATTTTTATATATTTTCCATGTACTAATACAAATAAAGCAATTCGAAGGTAAATTGACAACATATGAATAGCCAGCCTATCATATTCAAACAGAACTAGAATTATTAAAAAAACATTATTTTATTCAGTGAAAATATTTCTGCAAAATGGTTAGATAAAACAAATATTATTCTCTAGTATCTCTTGATATAATTGCTAGTACATAAAAGTTGTCTGCACCCCACATGAGCTTGTAGTACTTATATCAATTGTTGTTCCCTAGGGCCAGACGAAAATGTTTGGAAATGTCTAAATATTTTTACTAGTGTGTTTTTAGTCGAGTGTATATATGGTGTTTAATATACACACACACACACACATCCCATTCAGTTATATTTATGTAATAGGCATTGTTATAGGGCAGACATAATGGCAACAATAGACAATTACGCTAAAATGACATCGTTCATATTTCACATTTTATGATTCTAATGCACATTTATGGTATATTCATGTTAGGATGCCAACTTAACTATAAAAATACAGCTATAACTTTCTGTATTGTTGAATTAATTAGGTAGAATAGTATGCTTTTTGAAAAATAAAGTGTTTTATTATTACGGAATGCAAAAATGTTTTTAAGGAATCATGTCTGTGTACCATTATGTAGATAGTATTATTTGCAAAGGATACCAGGATCCTTCTACATCCAGAATTGTAATTAAAAATACAAAGAATATCATAAATATTTTTAAATGCACAAGCAGGGAGAAAAGTGCTTGCTGACAAGTAACTGTATATTCTTATACCCCCAAGCACTACAATGGAAGGATATAGTCTCTAAGATTTCTAACCCCACCGGTGATTCATTAGATGAAGCTAGCAATCATTTATATCCCTTAATAATATGTGAAAGACTATATTTTTGAAGCAAATTTAGAAAATTTCTAGCCAAAATTTCGCCAACAGACAACTGTATCCTATTAACCAAAGTAGCATTTTGAAATAAAAGTAGTTAACAGAAAGATATTTTAAGACTTATATGTTATCGATAATATAAAGTGATATAATTTATTAATCAATAAAATGATTTATAGCCCAGATATTCTTAGATTAAAAAATAAGGAGACTTATTATTAATTTTACATAATATATTATGAACATACTTTTTCCTATATTTATAAGTTGAAAATTTGTAGAAAAACAAGTCGTATAAAAAACTTTTTTTTAGCGTCAATTCCTACTTTGTTAGAAAAGCGTACTGGCCACTGTTGCAGCTAATTGTAACTACAACGGAGAAGAAATTTAAAATTAAAAAATAAAATTTAATTAATAAATTAATATTTAGATAAACTGTATCAGCATCAAGTGGCATCCACTATAAGTGTAAAAAAACTATTTGAACTTGATTGGATAAGTAGAAAGTATTTTATTAACGATTGAAAATTTGAACAAGGTAAATATATAAATATATAGAGAGTGTAAGCTAATAGGAATAATTGATAATAGCTCGTATATATTTACAAAAATAGTTCAACAAACATTTATGATGAAATTAGCTTAAAACTTGTATATATATTATGGGCAAGAAATTCATTTGAGATATCAATTTTAAAGTAAAACAAAAATTAGTTTTATCCCTCTCTACATATAAAAATGTTTTTCGTGATGCTGTAATAAATTTATTACGAACTATCGCAACATTGTCAACGTTCAAGATAACTTGCCATGTTGGAAACCTCGATTTCGCATGTAACGTACGGGCTTAATTGACAACCATGTGCTTCGTTTCACATAATCTCTCCAAAAGAGTTGCGATAGTACAAAATTGCCAGTCTCGAAAGTAGCGGGAAAAAACAACAAATGAAAAGAATTTCATAATACGCGAACATTACAGTTTCACGGTTTGAGCGCTGAGCATGAATATTTGTACCTTTCCTAGTTTATTTAAAAATAGTTATTTTATCTCTGATATGCACAAACATCAAATAATAACTTCATTTACACAATTGAAGGAGTTATAAGAATAACATAACCAGACTTTTCCAAATTTCCTAATATCATTTCCATCGAAAAAAAAATTTTTTTTACAATATTTCAAAATAAATGAATGTAAAATTCAATTTTTTTTATCTATAAAAAAAATTAAAATTATTGTACATTCAATGAGTTGATTAATACAATTAATATATATTACCTCCATTTTCATACTTAAAAGTTTATGCCTGTACTAGAAAGCAAAAACTACAAATAAAAGGAAAGTTCCTTAATAGAAAACAAACATAACTACTTACAAGTTTAACCAACATTACGAAACATTACAAGTCTATGTCTTCTCAAAAATGCTATATCACATCAAGGCTCTCTCAAAATACCTTTCATAAATAAAACCACGATCACCAGTATAACAGCCATTTTTATTTTAAAGAAAGCCCCATTATCCTTCTGAAATAAATGGCCGCATTCGATTCCGAATGTGACATCGAGTAAAGACTTTGCAAAATGGAAATACGAGTTGAGTGGTTTTCCGTCCGATCTGATATATGTAGTTTTATTTTTAGAAACATATGTAGGTAGTTTCAACTTGACGCAAAAGAGATTTAAATTTCTTTATATTCAGTTCTTTCTACTGGAGAAATAGGTCACTTATTCGCTTTGACAGTTCCAGCGAAAATACAATGGTAGGTTTACTGTCTTTGCTATTTTTTTTTCTTTTGGATGCCGTAATTTGCTTTTGACTTGGAGCATTTCGAAAAATAATCCTACTCTATTATATGTAGAACCTCAAGAATGTAAAAGGTATATCTGTTATATCTAGAACCTTTTTCTCCGAGTCAATTTATTTTATTCTGCGAGTGATATTACCCAATAACCATGAGCATCATTGTCAAGTACGGGAATAACTGTGGAACAGTGATTTACAATAAAAAAAGTTGATAAGATTCATGGTTGATAACCATAAAATCAAAAAATGAGTTTGAATTAAAATTCTATTGAAAACGTTTTACAAAGTGAAAAACAATGTAACAAAATGGGTTTTTTTTAAACAATACGAATGGATACTGTACATTATTAAAATTAATTTTATGAAGAAAACTCAATTCTATGAACTATTTGATGTGGCTTTCATATTAAAATGCTGGTTGCTAATATCAATAATCCTATTTAACAATATCGTTATTTAAAAACAATTCTAAGAAAAAGAGCCAAATGAAAATCATAATACACAATTTTTTATTGATTTCGTTACGACGCTTAGATTTAGCAATATAAAGTTAGAGAAAAAGTTTTAAAAAAAAAATATGATTTTAAATAGTACTATAAGCATATAAATAACTAGCCTTTCTTCCTCCAACTTCATTGGTTTCATAATGTTGCATGACTATGCATTGTTTTTAAGTTATTAATATCTAAATCTATTAGCATTGAACTTTAAATTGTATTCCAAAAAGCCCTTATAGCCCTCGCAGCTTGATTTTTTTATTTTGTTTCTTATTATTTTGTTCCTTTTGCTCCGCTTTTGGGAGTCAAATAACGTAAAATCCGTTCTTAGCGGATCTCTGGTTAAAAAAAGACGCCTGCCTGTCACATTTGAAGTCTACGAATAATAGTTCTAAATGTCGTGATGAGAAAGTGAGTGAATCTCTTTTCTTTTACTTAAATGAAGATAAAATGCACTACCAAATGATTTTATACAACGATAAAAGACTATTGAATTTCAATTAATACTAAAACTATGGTCGCTATGGTATTTATAGCAAATAAAAACATCGTTGAAAAAATATTATTTTACTATTATAATCAACATAATCATAATATTTCCTTTTTATTCTTTTACGAGTTTCATTTAAATATCAACAGAGTACAAAATGTCCAAAAAATGTCTTGCGGAATAATGGAAGATCTCTACTTTCAAAACCTAATAAGCCTTTATCGGTTCTATTTAGGTAATATGATGTAATAAAAGTTAGAAAAATATAGTATCACATATCTGTTACCATCATTGTCGCTTTATAGAATTGTAGAAACATTGTTTCTAACTAAATGCCCAGGAATACAAAAACCGAATGCCAGTGTCAAAAAGAGTTTTGCACAGTTTTACAAAACATACATTTCAGAACATGTATAAAAATTTCTACCCTATACTTCAATCATCAAAAAAGCCTTATGGTTTTGAATAACACTATATGAACAAAAATTCAACATGGAGAAAAATGAGTTTGAAGTTTTCATTCCATGAATAGCATAATATAATATTCATCGAATAGTCTGAACATTTTGAAATGTTAAATAGCTTATTTAAAACTACTTACCATAAAAAATTGCACAAATGTAGAACAATGAAATGGTATACAGCCATAATGAATATATAGAAAAAAACGAATGAAAGATCAATATTTCATAAAACTTTATCATAATAATTATAACAAAAAATAAATATACACACATCAGAGCTAATTCCATGCTCAGAGCTAATTCACAACATGTGCAAAAGATGTTTATGCCTTTATTTTGTATTTCTATGATTTTAAATGCCTTCGCATGTTAAATATTGTACACGAATAAAAGCAAAACCAAATAGCAATTTATAGGTAAAATACATCAAAATCTAAGAACTGTATATGCACATCTGCTTAAATAAATATCTTAAAATAATTTAATAATAAAAGTGTTGAATCTCGCTCACATGGCATATATATATATATATCACCAAAAACAAAAATATAAAAATGGGAGAGTTTTTTTCTATTCTTGCGAATTAGTTTTTAATTATCTGAGTTATCAAAATGAGATTTAGTATTTGTGCTTTGGGAGAATTTGTTTTGAAGTTTTAATTTCATTCATAATAATATCATAAAAAGCACGCACACCGTTTAAATCTTGACCAAATCCATTTGATCTTCAGTAAATAATTAACAAACTAGAATTTTTGCATGAATTGCACAATTCTTTCTTAAAATGATTTATTACTGCATATATAATGTCAATCTCATTAATGCGCATTAGAAAAATAATTAATTCATTTTTTAGGCTCTTTTCTAGTAGTAAATCTGAAATGTAGGCATGGTAGTTGCTCTTTAGCATCAAACATTGCTCCATCACTTATTGAAAAATGCAAGTAAAGCTCTGAAATTTTGCAGGCATATTTATAAAGATTCGGGGTATCAAATAAGGCAATAAAAATGTTTTCAACAGTTTAATGATTTTTACGGTACCATATCGCCTTAACTGGTTTTCCCATTAGAGCATCGTTATTTCTATCTTTGATCAGCACATATTTTTAATTCTTATAGTCAGAATATTACTATTAGAGCTTTTAATAAATACTGTTCATCCACGTTACAGAAATATTTTTCATCCGGGATTTTCTTTGTGGTGAAGGCAGACTGTCATTAAAGGCAGAAATGGGGGAAAAAATGAGAAACAAATATCTCAGTATTTAAATAAATTAAACTTGATTAGATATTTGCATTATTATTATTATATTATTTATGTTGTTTATGTACACGGAAAAAACAATGAAAAAAACAATAACATGTCAAATTCTGTTTTAAATTTTGATCTAATAAATGTTTGTGATGGATCCAAATCTAACATAAAGGTATATACAATGGTATTCAAAAGTTAAACATAAATCGTAAAATAAAAAAAACAAGGAGTAAAAATTCGTAAAATTATTCCAAATTTCTCGCGGAAATGAATTGGGCGAAGAAGAAACATTGGATTTATGCAAAACTTTTCAGTCGACTACGTCCTACGCGAAACACCGGTGCATGTCAGAACGCTGTAAAACCGATTCACGTAGCATAGGCAGTTCAGACTAATTTCGTGCAACAACTGTGCGAAGTTACGTTGTCAATCATCAAACAAGGTGAATGATGGCACAAAGACGCCAATTGGACATGTTTACGAAAATGAGAATCGTTGGAATGCTGGAATCCTCATGATCACAAACCGAAGTGTCTCGAATTCTGAATGTGGACTAGTCTGTGATCTCAAGATTGTGGCAGAGGTCTCAAAGAACGGGAGATGTTACCCGACAACCAGTATCAGGTCGACCAAGAGTCAAAACCCCACGCCAAGACCGATATCTGGTAATAAGTGCGCGAATTCAGAGGGGCAGTACTGACAGAGCACTGGGTTAAGCACTCCCAGTCGCTACAGGAATACGAATTTCGAGACAAACTGCTTACCGGAGACTCAATGATGCTGACCTGCATGCCAGAAGACCAGCAGTTTGCATTCCCATAACGTGAGCCAATATGATATTCAGTGACGAGTCCCGGTTTAGTCTGAGTAGTGATTCTCAGCGGGTAACGATATGGAGAGAACGTGGAGCACGTTTTGAACCAAGAAACATAACGGAAAAACATCATTTCCCATCAAAGGGAGTTATGGTATGGGCAGGCATCATAATGGATGGCCGCACAGACCTCCATTTCTTTGACACGGGGTCTGTGACTGCTCAAAGATACAGAGACGAAGTTCTTGAGCCTTATGTTCACTTGCTTCGAAGTGTTGTCGGTCCTGACTTCATATCCATGGATGATAATGCGCCCTGTCACCGAGCGGTGCTGATTTATGACTTCCTCTTTGAAATGGAAAACATCCAGTGCATGTCGTGCCCTGCGAACTCCCCTGATATAAATCCTATCGAGCATGTATGGGATATGCTCGGGAGACAAATAGCAGCCCTTTCGTACCCACCAAGCTCCGTTACAGAACTGAAGAGAGGTCTCCAAGAAGCTTGGAACCATTTGAGCCCACAACTCATTCATCATCTTATAGCAAGTATGGTAAATCGTTGTGCAGCGTGCCTGGCTGTCAGAGGTGACCACACGCCTTATTAAACTGCAGCATCTGTATTTAATTTAATGTTTTCTTTCATTTTTTCTTTAAAGTGTGAATCCTTTCTATGCTCAGTTTTCTTTCAAACTGCTACTTTGGATAATAAAATTAATTATTATCTTTCTTTTGATTTTCTTCCTTATTTTATAACCATTTTACACTCGCATATCACGTTTCCCGCCATTCTGATTTACAGTTTCTTCTTTATTCACATAATTATTAATAATGCTTATTTTTGGACACCAGTGTATATATATATATATATATTATATGCAGTCCGCGTGATTATAAGGTTTTTCCAAATTGGCCCGTGAGGGCATTTGGGTTTGCTCCACACCCTGTTCTAGATATTTGCGTTTTTGATTATCATGGTTTTAAATATGTAGTTTTTGCGTATTTTTAGTTTTTGGTCTTGATGTAGTATTGTTCTTTCACAAATGGCATGAATGATGGAATATTAACGTCGCATTGTTCAGCTACACGAGGGCATTTGGCGTCGGACCTCATAATTTTGAACCATGTTTAAGTGACGAGGACGATACCTGAGCTGGCACCCTTTTTTCTACTTAAATGTACAATGCATAATACTGCTTCCTGATCAAAACTAAGGAGGATTTGGTGGATTTACTTCATATCTCGGGATTATAATACTAAACTTTTGACTGCATGCATGACTGTTTTACACCACCAAGTTTTACATGCAGTGGCGAGATTGCTTTCTGCCCGACTTCCACCTTCTGACGCTTACCATTACTTGAATTTTATGTATTTATCTATAATGCAATAATTTTAAATTTTAAAATTTACTCTAAATTTTTTAATTTGTAAAAATTGTTACTAATTTATTTTAACTTTCGTAATAAAGGAAATGGGACTGATGATATATTAATTTGTATTACCGTTTCCGCGGAGCCTATTAACGTTGTATACTAACACCCAAATTAATTTTAATTTGTCACAGACACCCTTAGCAGTTAATTACAAGAAACCCTAGAGATCAACTGCAACCCCTTTGGGTATCTTTGTTCTGGAACAGTGACTCCTAACCACTGTGTCAATGCACTTTTGTTAGCCACCACATTCTTGAAATATGCCTCAATTTTTTTAATTATTAATTATTACTTTGAGAAGAAAATTAAAAGCACAAACCGAATCATTCAGCTGTTTTATAGAAATAACTAAGACTATTAGTGGTATATTTGAGTTATTCTTTCGTAAATAGATCGATATAAAAAATTTAATTGGGTACGTAATTCGCTATGTAAGAATCGAGATTTAATTTAAAAGCATTTGGATGTGTACATTAATTCAATTTGAATTAAAATTAGAAGCGATTATCTTTCCTTCATTTTTTCTTGTAAATTTATTTTATTGCTAGAGTGCCATTAAATTTTAAAATTGTTAAAAATGTATCGCACCAAAAAAAATGAGAATCGCTGCTCTAGAATGATATTTTTCCCCACAAGTTTCACTTTATTCAAATAATTTAAATAATAAATAACAATTAATAGTTTTATAAATATAAATTACCATTGTTGTTAAATCTTATTATATTAATCTTAAATAGAAAGATATTTTAATAATTTACTTAAATAGAAAATGTATCACGTACAAGTATCAAATTAATTATTATTATAAAAAAGGAAAAATAATATGAATGTAGTTACTTCCAAATTAAAGTATTGTATAAAATTAAAAAAAAAATTCTGAAAAAGTTATCAGTTCGAAATTTCTGATATGAAGTTAATATCTTCATAATAGCTGTAAGTTACAACTATTATGAAGTAAACCCATTATTATTGTGTACCTAGAACGAAACATAGAAAATTAATACTTTTTTTAATGTGTTTAATAAGCTATTCAATATTTCCTTAATGATGTTAATAAAAGTTTAATTCTACGAAAAATGTATTCTAAAAACGTTTTAGTATTCTACCGAAAACATCTCATTTATATTTGAAGTTAACATAAAATAAAAGGGAAAAGAAATGCATTTTGACTCACATATACTGTTTTAGAATTAAACAAAAATTATACCATGAAATAAAAATAACAATAAAAGTCGAAACCCGATTACTGTGAATTGTTTTGGTGCAATTACGGAAAGATAATCGTTGGTTAATGATACCAAAATGATCATTATTTTAAAAAAAACTAAAACAAAAAATTGCAAGCTTAAATTTAAAAAAAAAAGTCATTTCGCAAATGCCGGAAAAAGAATGACTTTCTGGAGTTTTAAATTAGCTAAAATTCCATTGGGATTTCAATTTATTCAGAGCATTAAGAAGGCTAGAGAGTTTAAAATAAAGAGAAGCCCTCATGCAAGTATTGAGAACAGTTGTGATTAACGTAGAATAATATTACACGATTTCATCAGTGAAGTCTTTGAAAACTACAAATTAATAAATAAAAAACACAGCACAATCTTTATCAAGAAACCTATTTTTTACTTATTTTCCTTATTTAAAAAAAAAAGATATTATTGGTTTCACCATAATTCTTTTT